>PVJD01011267.1:0-47406 GCA_004026545.1 Mormoops blainvillei | reverse complement strand
CTCTTACACTATAAATAAAGCAAGAATGTCTGCTTTTCCCACTCCCATGTAATCATATCAATCAATGCAGAGAAGAAATTTAATGAAATCAATGCATTTATGAAAAAGCTATCAAAAATGAGGAAGAGATGGGAACTTTTTCCATGTGATAATGAGCATGCTACAACTAACATCACACTAAACAATAAAATGCTGAGTGCTTTTCCTCTAATTTTGAAAACAAGACAAGGATTTATGCTCCTACCATTTCTATGCAACATTATATTGCAGGTTCTAGCCAGTGCAATAAGGCAAGAAAGCAAAATAAGAAAGTATCCATATTTAAAATAAAACTAAAATTGTAATTATTTATAGACAACAAACTTGTCCTGGTGCAAACTATAATGAAATCAACAAAGAGGTGTTAAAAATACAGGTTGTAAAGGGAGAAGTATTTGCAGATAACATGATTGTATATATAGAAAATTGCAAAGACTCTACAGGAAAAAAAATCCTAAGCCTAATAAATGAGTTCAGCAATGTTGAAAGACATAAGATTAACACAAAAAAATGAATCTTATTTTTAAATGCTAATAATAAACATGTGGAAAGTGAAACTAAAAACACAATACCATTTATAATCATTCCAAAAAAAGTGAAGTATATACAAGAGTAGGCAAAAGTAGGTTTACAGTTGTTTGTATAGAAAAATATATAATACAAGAATAAATAACAATACAAGAATAAACTGTGTTTTGTTTACTCACAACTGTAAACCTACTTTTGCCTACCCCTGTATGTAACCATTTAGGAAACTTGTATAGCATCTATACACTGACCATTAAGAAGTATTAGTGAAAGATATCAATGTATACCTAAACAAATAGAAATACATACTATATACATGGATGGAAAATCTCAACATAATAAAGAGGTTAATTCTTACAAATTAGGAGCTATAACTTTAATGAAGTTCCTATCAAAACCCCATTATTTTTTTCTTGGAGGACTTCAAGAAAGATATAGACAGCAACACATTTGTACTAGGGTATTTTAACACCCCATTGTCAAAAATGGATAGGTCTTCTAAACACAATATCAACGAGGATATTGCGGCATTTAACAATGCCCTAGATCAAATGGACTTAACTGATTTTATATATATATATATATATATATATATATATATATATATATATATATCAATCCTTTCATTGCAAAGAAGCAAAATACACATTCTTTTCAAATGCACATGGAACATTTTCAAAGGAGGACCACATGATAGGACACAAAACAAACCTCAACTAATTCAAGAAAATTGAAATCATATCACGCATTTTCTCAGATTACAAAGGCCTCAAACTAGAAACCAACCTCAAGGAAAAAACTCAAAAACACTGAAATTCATGGTGATTGAATAACATGCTATTAAACAATGAATGGGCTAATAACGAGATCAAGGAAGAAATAAAAAAGTTTCTGGAAACAAATGAAAATTAACATGCAACGGTCTAAAATTTATGAGACACAGTGAAAGCAGTGAGAGGGAAGTTCATAGCAATACAGGTCTACCTAAAAAAGATAGAAATATTTCAAATAAATAACCTAACTCTACATCTATAAGAACTGGAGGAACAACAACAAACAAAACCCAGAGCAAGTAGAAGGAAGGAAATAACCAAGATCAGAACAGAATTAAATGATATGGAGACTAAAAGAACAATTAAAAGCATCAGTAAATCCAGGAGCTGGTTCTTTGAAAAGATAAACAAAATCGACAAGCCTTTAAGCAGACTCAGCAAGAAAAAAAGAGAAAGGACCCAAATAAATAAAATCAGAAATGAAAGAGGAGAGGTTACAACTGATACCACAGAAATGCAAAGGATTGTAAGAAATTACTATGAACACCTATATTCCAAGAAATTTGAAAACCTAGGTGAAATGGACAAATTTCTAGAAAAATATAATCTTCCAAAACTGAATAAAGATGAAGCAGAGAGCCTGAACAGACAAATAACAGCTGATTAAATTGAAGCAGTAATTAAGAAACTCCCAGCACAAAGAAGCCCTGGATCGGATGGTTTCATGAGAGAATTTTACAGAATATTAAAGGAAGAGCTAACCCATATCCTCCTCAGACTATTCCAAAAATCCAAGGAGAGGGAAGACTCCCCAACTCTTTTTATACAGCCAGCATCATCCTAATCCCAAAACCAGATAAAGACACAACAAAGAAAGAAAACTACAGGCCAATATTACTGATGAACACAGATGCTAAAATCCTGAACAAATATTGGCAAACTGCATCCAGCAATACATTAAAAAGATGATAGACCATGATCAAGTGGGATTCATCCCAAGGATGCAAGGATGGTACTATATTCACAAATTAAGAAATGTAATACATCACATAAATTAAAGACAAAAATTACATGATCATATCAATAGAGACAGAAAAAGCATTCGATAAGGTATAGCACTCACTTATGATAAAAACACTCAGCAAAGTGGGAGTAGAGGGAGCATACCTCAACATAATAAAGGCCATATATGAGAAACCTACAGCCAGCCTCATACTCAACAGGCAAATATGAAAAACTTTCCCACAAAGATCAGGAACAAGACAAGGATGTCCACTTTCACCACTTCTATTCAACATGATATTGGAAGTCCTAGCCACAGCGATCAGGCAAGAAAAAGAAATAAAAGGTATTCAAATTAGAAAGGAGGAAGTAAAACTGTCACTGTTTGCAGATGCTATGATAGAGTGCACAGAAAACCCTATATAGACTCCACAAAAAAACTACTCAACCTAAATAGGTGAATTTGGCAAAACAGTCAATATTCAGAAATCGAAGGCATTTTTGTACACCGACAATGAAATATCAGAAACTGAAATAAGGAAAAAAATCCCATTTGCTATAGTAACAAGAAAAATAAAGTACCTAGGAATAAATCTAACCAAGGAGGTAAGAGACCTACACTCAGAAAACTACACAACACTGAAGAAAGAAATTAAGGAAGACACAAAAAAATGGAAGTATACACTGAGTTCATGGATTGGAAGAATTAATATCATCAAAATGTCCATTCTACCCAAAGCAATTTATAGATTCAACACAATCCCTATTAAAATACCAATGAGTATTTCACAGACATAGAACTAAAATTTCAAAAATTTATATGGAACCATAAATGACCCCGAATCACTGCAGCAATTTTGATAAAGAAGAGCAAAGTAGGAGGGATAACATTGGCTGCTCTTGAACTATATTACAAGTTTAATTTTGTAATATATTATATTACAAATTAAATATGTTAATTTTGTTTAATTATATTACAAGGCCACTGTAATCAAAACAGTCTGGTACGTCATAAGAACAGACACATAGATGAATGGAACAGAATAGAGAGCCCGGAAATAAACTCAGCTCTCTATGGTTAATTAATATTTGACAAAGGGGGCACGAGCATACAATAGAGTAAAAATAGTCTGTTCAATAAGTGGTGTTTGGGAACTGTACAGGTACATGCAAAAAATGAAACTTGACCACCAACTTACACCATACACAAAAATAAGCTCAAGGTGGATAAAAGACTTAACTATAAGTCACAACACCATAAAAGTCCTAGAGAAGAACACAGGCAGGAATATCTCAGATATTCCATGCAGTAGTATTTTCACTGATAAGTCCCCTGGAGCAAGGGACATAAAAGAAAGAATAAACAAATGGGACCTCAGCAAAATAAAAAGCTTTTGCACATCAAAAGCAAACGTCGGTAAACTGAAAAGGGGACCAATCATATGGGGAAATATATTTGCAAATGATACCTCAGTCAAGGGTTTGGTCTCCAAAATATATAAAGAACTCACGTGACTCCACTCCAGGAAGACAAACAACCCAATTAAAAAATGGGCAAAGGACCTGAACAAACACTTCCAAGGAGGACACACACAGGGCCCAGAGACATATGAAAGGATGTTCAGCATCACTAGCCACCAGAGAGATGCAAATTAAAAGCACAGTGAGATACCACTTCACGCCAGTCAGAATAGCCATCATAAACAAATCATCAAAGAACAAGTGCTGGAGAGGTTGTGGAAAAAAGGGAATCCTAGTACACTGTTGGTGGTAATTCAGACTGCAGCAACCACTGTGGAAAACCGTATGGAATTTCCTCAGAAAACTAAAAATAGAACTGCCTTTTGACCCAGCAGTTCCACTGCTGGAATTATACCCTAAGAATCCTGAAACACCAATTCAAAAGAACCTGTACACCCCAATGTTCATAGCAGCACAGTTTACAATAGCCAAGAATCGGAAGCAACCTAAGTGCCCATCACTAATGAATGGATCAAAACACAGTGGTACATTTACACAATGGACTACTATGCAGCAGAGAGAAAGAAGGAGCTCTTAATCCTTCACAACAGCATGGATGGAACTGGAGAGCATTATGCTAAATGAAATAAGCCAGGCAGTGAAAGACAACTTCCATAGGATCTCACCTAAAAGTGGAACCTAATTAAGAAAACAAACAAGCAAGCAAAACATAACCAGGGACATTGAGCAATGAACTGACAGTAACCAGAGGGGAGGGGAGAGAGGGATAATGGGGGAAAATAGGGGGTCGTCAAGGAACATGTATATTGATTTTTTTTTTATCCTATAAGATTTTATTTATTTATTTTTAGAGACAGGGAGAGAAACATCAAAGCAAGAGAGAAACATTGGTCCCCAAATGGGGACCTGGCCCACAACCCAGGCGTGTGCCCTGACCGGGAATCAAACCAGCAACTCTTCAGTTTGCAGGTCAGTGCTCAAACCACTGAGCCACACCAGCCAAGGCTAGGAACATGTATAAAGGACACATGGACAAAGCCAAAGGGGGTAGGTTTGAGGGTGGGAGATGGGAATGGGTGAGGCAGGGGGAATAGAAGAGGGGAAACAGATACGACTATATTCGAACAACAATAAAAAGCCCATCAATTTTTGACTGTAGACATAAAAAATGCATACTTTAAAACTATATAGAAAAGCTCTAGAATAGCTAAAACAATCTTGGAAAAGATAAATAAAGTAGGAGGAAACTCCCTAGTCAATAGTAAGGCCCAATACATAGCTGGCATAGTCATGACAGTGTCATTGTTGGAAGGATGATAGACATATAGATCGATGGAACAGAACAGTGATTCCAGAAAGACACCTACAAAAATACATCCAGTTCAATACAGAAATGATTGTCTTTCCAATAAACAGTGCTGGAACAGTTAGATATTTATAATCAATCAATAAATAAATCAATCAACTTTGACCTAAACCTCACACATTATACAAAATTAACTCAAAATTAAGAAATTATTTCAATGTAAAATATAAAACTATAACATTTTTAAAAGAAAACATAGGAGAAAATCTTTGGGAATAGAACTTGGTGGGGAATTTAATTTTGGCATCAAAATCACAACACAAAAGGAGAAAATGATAAATTGGGCTTTATCAGAATTGTTTAAAATTTGATTTTAAAATCTTTTTTTTAAAAGACTGTATTCACTTATTTCTCCACTTTCAGGAAAAAGGATTGAAGTAGCAAAGAATTTGTGTTTCTTTTTAAAATACCATTTTTACAAAATATTGAGGATCACTTTTGGTTTTAATATATATAGAAAATATACTTCTGGTATTAATATTTAAACATAATATTTTATGTTTTCCTTTATTTAAACTAATTTCAATTTTTCTATCTATTATTATCTGATGCCAAATCTTTTTACGCCTGGGTCATGGATACCCAAAGTTCCTGCTTACGTGCTTATTTGAAAATAAAAATTTCCTTTTTTTTGTATATTTCATTGAGTATGCTATTACAGTTGTCCTATTTTTCCCCCTTTATCATCTCTGGCCTGTACCCCATCCCAATATCCCCACACCTCTTAGTCCATGTCCATGGGCTGCACACACCAGTTCTTGGGCTTCTTAATTTCCCACACTACTCCCAGCCTCCCCCGCTCCACTATTTTTTTTTACATCCCTGCAAAAGGCAGGCAGAGTGGACTAGAGACACCTGAGGAGAGGCTGGGGACAGAGACTTTGGGGAAAGAACTGAGAGAGTAGCCTCCAGGATCCGGATACTGACTCATCCCCCATAAGGCAGCAGCCATCGAGCTCACACAGACCACTCCCCTCTGAGCAGCAGCCGCCTGAGGGGAAACATTAGCCCTGACCCCAGGAAGGATTCTGTCCTACCCTGTGGTGCTTAAGCCTGACTGCTGAGCACAGAGTGACTAGATTAACAATGGAAGGAGACAGCCTCAGACAGTAGATCCCGGGAAATCTCGAACAGACTGCCTAAGGTCAGACACAGTCAACATCTGACTTCACTAGAGGTGGACCTAGAAAGGAAAAACAGCAGTAAATTCTAGAGGCTACTGAGACGAAATCCACTGTGGTCTTCTCCATGATTTGCAATATTTTCTTTACTACATAGCTTTTTAACATTCATTTTTTTGTCTGTCAAGTTGGTGCATATTAAGTCACTAGATTTTATATTATAGTTTATTCCCCTCCTTTCTTATAATAGTCACTCTCTTTACAGCCTTATTAAAATTTTGTTAAGAGAGAAAAAAGACAAGCTACAGACAGGAAGAAAATATTTGCAAATCACATATCTGATCAAGTGCTGTGTCTAGATTATACAAAGACCTTACAAAACTCAATGCTAAAAACACAAACAATCCCAAGTAGACAGTGTTAAGAGGTCAGAAGAGATATTTCATTGAGGAGAATATGCAGATGGCAAGAAAGCATGCAAATAGATGTTCCACATCACTGTCCTATAGGGAGATACTACTTAAAACTACAATGCAACATCACTATGCTATCACAGGGACTTATATGTCTCATACATTGCTAGTAGGAATCTAAAATAATAGTCTGTTTAAACTAATTTGTCAGCTTCTTATAAAACTAAATTGTGTGACCCACAATTGCGCTTTTTCAGAATTTATCCCAAAGAAATGCAAAGTTATGTCCATAAAACACCTGTACACAAAACTTTATAACAGCTTTATTCATAATAGCAAAAATTTGGAAAAGACCCAAATGTCCTTCAATGAGTGAATAGTTAAACAATCTTTGGTACATTCATACCATAGAATACTGCACATCAAAAAAAAGGAACTACTGATGCATGGAATTACTTGGATGAATCTCCAGAAACTTATAAAGGGTAAAAACCTTTTTCCTAAAGGTTATGTCCCAAGTGGTTCCATTTATATAGTATTCTTGAAATGATATATATTTTTTAAATGAACAGATTAGTGGTTGCATGCATGGAGAAAAAATATAAATGATCTGAAACTGACCCCAGAAAGATAATATTGGACTTTCTAGACAAAGACTTTAAATCAACGGTCTTAAATATGCTCAAAGATCTAAAGAAAAGACATAGAAAAATAACTAAAAGAAACTAGGAGAACGCTGTCTTACCAAATAGAGAATATCAATAGAAACATAGAAATTATTAAAAGGAAGGAAATAGAAATTCTGGAACTGAAAAGTATAACTAAAATTTTTAAAAATTGAGTAGGGTGGGGGTTTCCACAGCAAATTCGATCAGGCATAAAAAATAATCATTAAACTTGAAGATAGGTCAATTCTGATTATCCAGTCTGAGAAACAGAGAGAAAAAAAGAATGAAAAATTAACAGGGGCTAAGCGACCTGTGGGAGACATTAGAACTAATGAATAAACTGTTAAAGGCAGTCTCAGAGGGAAAGGAAAAAGAAAAAGAGGGAGAAAATACCGCTAGTATAAACTCAAAGAGATCCACACCAAGACACAGTATGGTCAATTTGTCAAAGCCAATGAGAAAGGGTCAATTTTGAAATCAACAAGAGAGAACTCATCATGTGTTAAGGATAATCAATAAAATTAAAAACCAGTCTCTCCACAGAAACCGTGTAGGTCAGAAAACATGGTATCACATATGTAAAGAGCAAAAAGAAAGAACTGTAAGCCAAAACTTCTATATCCAGCAAAACTATCATTCAGGTATAAAAGAATAATTAAGACATTCCCAGATAAACAAAAGCTGAAAAAATTTATCACTACTAGACCTACCTTAGAAGGAATGCTAAAGGAAATCTTCTTGGCTGAAATAAAAGAACACTAGGCAATAACTCAAAGCCAAACAAAGAAATAAAGAACGTAAAGATAGCTGCAAATATAGATGAAAAAAGAGTTTTACTGCATGTTTGGTTTTAAGTCCTCTTTTTTCCTATATGATTTAAAAGGCAAATGCTTGGAATGACAATTACAAATCTTTGTTAATGAGCATATGATGCCTATAGGTGTAATTTGTGATAATAACAACATAAAAGGTAGAAGGAGCTGTAAAGGAGCAGAATTTTTGTATACTGTTGAAAGGAAGTTGGTCTTAATTTAAACTCAATTGTTATAAAGTTAAGATACTAACTGTAATTCCCCATGGTGACCACTAAAGAAAAAATGTACAGAAATCAACTAAAAAGGAATTAAAATGATGCACTAGAAAAAAACAATCACAGTAGAAGGAAGTGATGGATAAAATAAAGAGTGAAAAATGTATAAAACATATAGAAAACAGTTCATAAAATGGCATAAAGTCCTCTATTAGTAATTACTTCACATGAAAAGTTTTAAATTCTCCAATTAGAAGGGATCTAATTAGAAGATTGGATAAATAACCATGGTCCAACTATCCATCTACAGGAGAGTTAACTTTAGATTCAAAACGCCAAATACATTGAAAGTAAAAGGAAAGGAAAAGGTATTCCATGCAAATAGTAACCCAAATAGCTGGCATGACTAAAGTAATATCAGACAAAACAGACTTTAAGACAAAAATTGTTACAGGAGGAAAGGGTGATGTTATATATTGATCAAAGGAATAATCCATCAAGAAGACATAATGATTATAAACAGATATAAACTCAACAATAGAGCCCCAAATATATGAAGAAAAAAGTTACAGAATTGAAGGAAGTAATAGACATTTGTACAATCATAGTTGAAGATTTAAATATCCAATTTCAAATAATGGATAGAACAAGTAGACAGAAAATGAATAAAAAATAGGGGACTTGGCCCTCGCTGGTATGGTTCAGTAGATTGTGTGCAAACCTGTGAACCAAAAGGTCACCGATTCAATTCCCAGTCAGGGCACATGCCTAAGTTGCGGGCCAGGTCCCCAGTAGGGGGCATGCAAGAAACAACCACACATTGATGTTTCTCTCCCTCTCTTTCTCCCTCCCTTCCCCTCTTTAAAAATAAATTTTAAGAAAATTTTAAAAAATAAGAAAGGCAGTATAAAAGATCATGAAACTAAGACCTGGTTTTTTGACAACATAAACAAGATTAAGAAGCCTTTAACCAGAGTCATCAACAGAGAGAGAGAGAGAGAGGAACCAAATGAATAAAATCAGAAATGAAAGACAAACAGCAACTGACCCCACAGAAATACAATGAATTATAAGAAAATATTTAAAACAATTATATGCCAACAAATTGAACAAACTGGAAGAAATGGATAACTTGCTAGAAACATACAATCTTCCAAAACTGAATCAAGATGAAACAGAAAATCTGAACAGACAAATTACACCTATAGAAATTGAAGCAGTAATCGAAAAACTCCCAACAAACAGAAGTCCTTGACCAGATGGCATTACAAGTGAAATTTGCAAACATTTAAGGATGAACTAATACCTATCTTTCTCAAACTATTCCAAAAGTTCAAGAGAAGGGAAAACTCCCTTGCTTATTTTATGAAGCCAGCATTATCCTAATTTCAAAACCAAATAAAGAAGATAAAAAGAAAAAATTATAAGCCAATATCCCTGGTAAACACAGATGCAAAAATTCTCTACAAAATATTAGCAAACCAAATCAGCAATCCATTAAAAAAATCACACACCATAATAAAGTGGGATTATTCTTGGGATGTAAACTTGGTACAATATTCTCAGATCAATTAACATGATAAACTACATAAACAAAATAAGGATAACAATCATGTGATCATATCAGTAGCTACATAAAAGCTTTTAACAAAATCCAATACCCATTTTTGATTTAAAAAAAACTCTCAGCAAAGTTGGAATAGAGGAAACATATCTCAGCATAACAAAGGCAATATATGACAAACCCACAGCTAACATCATACGGATTAATATCATACCACAATGAGCCCCGACTGGTGTGGCTCAGTGCATTGAGTGCCAGCCTGTGAAGCAAAAGGTTGCCAGTTCGCTTCCCAGTCAGGGCACATGCCTGGGTTGCAGGCCAAGTTCGCAGTAGGGGGCGCATGAGAGGAAATCACACATCAATGTTTCTTTCCCTCTCTCCCTCTCTTCCCCTCTCTCTGAAAATAAATAAAATAAAATCTTTTAAAAATATCATACCACAATGAGATATCACCTCACACCTGCCAGAATGGCTCTCATCAATAAATCAACACACAACAGTACTGGCAAGGATGTGGCGAAAAGGGAGCCCTCATGCACTGTTGGTGGGAAAGCAGGTTGGTGCAACCACTATGCAAAACAGTATGGAAGTTCCTCAAAAAATTAAAAGTAGAAATGCCTTATGACCCAGCAGTCCCACTTCTGGGGGAAGGGAAAATTACTTCAAGTTATTAGGAATCAGTATGTATAAGACTTAGTGACCAACAAGATGAAGAGTGCATGATAGGCTTTGAGGACATCTCCAAGGTTTTGAGGCTAGACACCTCGGTAAATAGCAACACCATTGGGATTAAAACCCATATTACAGATGCAAAACTGGATAGGTAGGCCATTGGCTTCCCCGCTGTCATACAGCAAGAGAAACATTCCCAGAACCATTATCCTGCTCTCTTGACTTCTGGTTCTGAAGGCTTTGCACATAATACAGAAAATATGATTAGTGCCTTAAAAATCACCTGTGTATTTTCAAGTATCTGCAGCATTGGCACATATTTGCCTTCATTTTAATACCTGTGTTTGGAATGATAAAGTTTTAGTCATGACCATATTCCAATGTAGTTACATTTCTCCTTTTTGAGCCCTCGGTGTCTGCCACCTCCCTCTATAATGCTTTCTTATCCAGACCTGACAGCCCTGAGAGGCCCTTCTCTTACTCACCTTCCTCTTTCCATCAACACAACCTAGGGAACATACCGTATACCATCCTCCTCTTTGAAGCAATATAGTTGTAAGGGACTGAATTTCTACAGCCTCATTCCTTTTGGTATGAAATAGCAGTGAGCCACTCAGAGCACTCCAAGTACAGGATGCGTTGAAAAAGGCCCTGGGCTTGGAATGGGGGCTGGGCAGGAGGAAGGAGACAAAGCACATGACCCTATGGTGAGGGCCTCAGTAGGAGGCTGCAGGAGGCAGTGGGGGCGGAGGCACAGCAAAACCTCAGCTGCTGGGAAGGAAGAGCCAGGACCTTTTGTCTCATAATGTATGGAAGAGTGTGTGTATGTATGTGATGATGATGATTAAATGGTACATGGTATCAGCGAAAATTATCAGCACGGATGCTGATTAAGGATGCTGAAAACGAATAGTATGGAAGGAAACTGGAAAAATTGGTCTGAGTGTGGAAAAGTAATACTAATTACAATCACTTATGCGAACTGCCTACCATTTATGACTAATTACCACCCAACACAATAATCATTAGATATATCATTAAATATGTGTCAGATTAACTTTGTTGTCAGTTTTATTTGCGTTTAGAACAGTAAACTCTGCGTGCATGCTTGTGCTTAATAGTTTGTTGCTCATGCAAGCACGGCTGTCATCTCACAATTAAAAAAAAAACATTATGTTAGGGCTGGAGCCTGGCAGGCTTTGAATTCCAGGCTAAGTAGTTTATAGTTAATTTAGGAGGAGATGGGGAGCCCTTACAGAATAATTAACAGGGGAGATACATGATCAGTGCTGTATGTTAGGAAGCACAGACCGACAGGACTAGAAGATTCCTTAGAGATTCCTCAACCAGTGGTCATCTGCCAAGGGGCACTGGCAACCACACTGGGTATTCTGGAGGGATTGTCAACATTTCAGAAAGACTTAAGGTAACCATGAATGTTTCCATAATAATGCTGTACAGATCAACCACAATGTCCATATTAATTGTTTGGGGCTGGAATTAATCAAACTGGAACACTGACTAGAAGCATCAATCGGCAGTTATGAAAGCCTGATTAATTTTTTAAATGGGGAAACAATTTAATTGTTTTAACAAATGAAAATTTTAATATTAGAAAATTTTTTCTAATTATGGACACCATAGATGAAAAACAAAACAAAGGGGTCTTGGGTGGTAAAAAAGTTGAGAGCATCTATTGTAATTCAACCAATCCTTTCGTTTAAAGATAGGGAAACAGAGCCTAGAGATGGATGGAACTTGCCTTCAAAGAAGATGGATAAAAAGGATTGGACAGTACAAATGGAAGGTAGATGAGAATACCAGTTCAATAGTAAATTGAGGGGCCTAGATTAGGGCGGTAAACAAGGATCTACAAAAGAGAATAATGGATGGGAGTAAATGAAAAGGCAGTGCCAGACAGGACCACTGGTTAGATGTGGGTAGAAAAGAGGAGAAAGAAGTTGAGGATGACTCTGAAATCCCCAGTGTGGTTGAATGGGGCAATGATGGCATCATTGACAGAAATATAAAACCTGGAGGAATAATTGGTTTCATAGTAGGGGGGAATTGTGAATTTGTTTTTAGAAATATTGACCATAACTTGTAGGGTTGCATATTTAAAGAGAGCACGACAATACAAATTAGAAACACCTGAGTTTAAATCCCGACTTGTTCACACCGTGTGACTTGATAAGGAATTTTTACTTTGAGTCTCAGTGTTTATGTTTGTAGATCTGGCTTAATGATGTCTGCTTTACAGAGTTAGTGAGAAGAATTATGCAGAGTACTTAGCACAGTATCTAGCAAGTGGCAAGTACTCATTACTCTTTTTTGGAGAAAGTATGGAGAGTATGGAGATAGGAATGTTTAAGAGAAACAAAGGAGAGTTCAGGAGAGATGACAGATGCCAAGCTATATTTTAAAGATTTAACTGCAAAACACTGATAGTACTTTCCCAGGGTTTCTAGGAGGAGGAAGTCACCAGGACAGAATATGGGAGAAGCCACACTTACTGAGAATTTGGGAAGGAATCCAGCAAAGGAACCTGAAGTAATGGGCAGAGGGAACTAGGAAGCACACTGTCAATGGAGCCAAGGGAGGCAAAAAAAACTTGAAAGTAGAAGATGTGGTCCGTGGGATCAAATGCAGCAAAAAGATCTAGGCAATAAACACAAAGATGATGCTATTTGGGGGTCACTTTTAGAGACGGCAGAGAATTAGGGATGAATTAAATAAGAGGCTAGCAAGTGAAGGTGTGGTAGCAGAGGCACTAAAGAAAAGGCAACACTTTCAACAAGGCTTATGAAAAAAGAGGGGCAGAGATGAGAGTAACTCAAAAGAGTAGCAGCTGTCAGGGAAGCTTATTTCAGGCTACTGAGAACCTGAGCACGTTGTATGCCAAGGGAAAAATACCAGTGGAGAGGAATAGACTGATAAGGCAGAAGAGAGGTCATATTTGTAAGCAGGGTCTCTTAAGCTATGCACAGGCAGCCCCAGGCTTTGGTTACTTCAAAGATGCGCTTAGCAGAGGAACTAATGTTTATGCCAGGAGAAGTCACCTGAGGTCAAGCCAGAGCAAGCAATCCCAGTGGGGCGGTTCATGTATACTTGCGAACAAACCACACCAAATAAGGAGCTCCTCTTCTCAGTGTGCAAGGTACAAGGCATGATTTGGAGACTCTGAACTCCGAGTGTGGTTCCCGAAGGCAGGGGGCTCAGAGTTCTGTCCCTTGGGGTTTAATGATGCAATTTGGCTCTAATGACTTACAGTCATTAAAATTAAAACTTCTATTTTCTTTAAAGTAAACAAAACCCGGATGTCCAATATTCCAATTTAAGATTATTCTGGACATACTGGCTGATATAACTAGACAAGAAAAATGAGAGGTATAAAAAATAAAGAGAATATCTGGAATGGTGTTTTGAAGAGCTTGGCAGACACTGTCCCCAGCAAAACCATCATTTAATGGGTGAAAATTAATTTTTTTAAAACACACATACAAATAGCCCTGGCTGGTCTGGCTCAGTGGTTTGAGTGTTAGCCTGTGAACCAAAGGGTCACTGGTTTGATTCCCAGTCAGGGCACATGCCAGGGTTGCAGGCCAGGTCCCCAGTACCCCAGTAGGGGGCACGCGAGAGGCAACCACACACTGATATTTCTCACTCTCTCTTTCTCCCTCCTTCCCCTCTCTCTAAAAATAAATAAACAAAATCTTGAAAACACACACACAAATATTTAAAGTCTCTGAAAATTGTCTCAAGGCATAAAGGGAATGGAGATACCTTTATTTAAGAAAGCATACTAAATCTCGGCAAGAACCATGAGAGGATTTGGCATTTAAGCCAAAACTGCTCCCATCCCCTACACTACCCTAGGTCAGTGACGCAAGCTGTAGCCTGGCCAGGTATGGTGAAGAAGAGCGCTCCTTCTGCCCCATCTCCTAGTCTAGAGCTTCTATTTCACAATAGGAAAGGCAGGCTGATAGAATCTCTAACTACTCAGCTCATTTGTAGAGTGAGGGCTCTGCCTCAAGCATGACAGGCTGAGAATACTAGGGCTCTAATCGACCCTGCCCCAGCTCACTAATGTGTTGTAGGTTCCATGCTTGGAAGGCAAGTGAAAGAGATCAGGGGTTATTATCTCCCTCACAGTGCCTACAAGGGTGTCACTCAGGGAGAAACAGACCACGGTTTCACCCCCCGGCTCCAGTGCCATAGTGTAAAGATTCTGCCCACACTATCACTACAAATGTACCTATTCTAGATAGCATACGAGGCCTGTCTGGACAAAGTCCAATCATTGTTGCTATAATGAGAACGGTTTGCATGGCATTCATGTAACCTGGCAGCAAGAAGAGTGGACCGGAATGCACATGTGTGAAAATGACGACTTCACTGTACTAGTCAGTGGGGGCAGTAGATGCTGTTGCGCGAGCATGTGTACTGTGTGGCCATCACATTCAAAATGACTGAGCGAATAGAGCAATGCATCTGCATGAAATTTTGCATGAAGCTTGAACATTCCTCTGTGGAAACTAGTCAGATGATTCAGAAGGCCACAGCTATGGGCAACTGGTGATTGGCAGTTTCATCACAACAAAACACCCACTCATGCATCATGTCTCATGCAGAGGTTTTTTTAAAAAAATATTTTTTTTATTTATTTATTTTTTGACAGAGGGGAAGGGAGAAAGAGAGGCAGAGAAACATCAGTGTGTGGTTGCCTCTCATGCGCCCCCTACTGGGGATCTGGCCCGCAACCCAAGTATGTGTCCTGATTGGGATTCAAATCAGCAACCCTTTGGTTTGCAGGCTAGTGCTCAATCCACTTAGTCACACCAGCCAGGATCATGCAGAGTTTTTTGTCAAAACATCAAATCACCCAGCTGACTAGCGCCCCCTACAGCCCAGATTTGGCACCCTGTGACTTCTGGCTTTTCCCAAAACTAAACTCACCTTTGAAAGGGAAGAGATTTCAGACCATTGATGAGATTTAGGAAAATACGACAGGACAGCTGATGGAGACTGAGAGAACTGTATGAGGTCCCAAGGTGCCAAGTTCAAAAGGGACTGACACGTCATTGTCCTATATACAATGTTTTTTTGTATCTTGTATCTTCCTGAGTAAATGTCTCTATTTTTCATATTACATGGCTGGATACCTTCTAGACAGACCTCATATACATGGGATGATAAGATATGTAATTTTCATGTCTGGCTTCTTTCACTTTGCACAATGTTTTCAAGGTTCATCTATGCTGTAACATGTATCAATACTCCATTCCTTTTTTTTTTACTGTAGTAAAACATGCATATCTTAAAATTGACCAATTTAACCCCTTTTAAGTGTACATTTTAAAGGTATTAAGGACCTTCACATTGTGCACAACCACCACTACTGTTCATCTCCAGAATTTTTTAATCATCTGTCTCTATGAATTTGACTGTGGTAGTTACCTCATATAAGTGCAATAATACAGTATCTGTCTTTTTGTGTCTGACTCATTTGGCTGAATCATCCTAGTGTATGGATAAACTACATTTTGTTTATCTCATCACCAGTTGATATGTATTTGTGTTGTTTCCACCTTTTGGCTATTATGAATAATGCTGCCATAAACATTTGTGTACAAGTTTTTGTGTGGACATATGTTTTATTCCTCTTGGGCATATACATAGGAGTACAATTGCTGGTCACATGGTAACTCCATGTTAATTAAACCTTTTGAGGAACTGCCAAACTGTTTTTCAAAGCAACTGTATCACTTTACATTCCCACCAGCAATGTCAGAGGCTTCTAATTTCTGTCATTCTTGCCAATACTTACTTGACTTAAAAAAATTTTTTTCAGAGGGGAAAGGAGGGAGACAGACATCAATGTGAAAGAGAAACATTGATTGGTTGCCTCTCACACATGCCCTGACCAGGGGCTGAACTCACAACCTAGGCATGTGCCCTGACCAGGAATCGAACCGGTTACCTTTAGCCTTGCAGGATGATGCCCAACCAATTGAGTCACACCAGTCAGGGCGACTTTTAAAAAATTATACAGCCACCCTAGTGTGTGTAAAGTAATATCTCATTGTGGTTTTCATTTGCACTTTCCTAATGACCAATGATAATCAGCACCTTTTCTTGTGCTTATTAGCTAGCCAATTGTATATCTTTAGAAAAAATGTATATTCATATGCTTTGTCCATTTTTTAATTGAGTATTTTTTATTATTGGTTTGTAAGAGTTCTTTATATGGTGTGGATATAGGTCCCTTGTAAGATATAAGATTTGCAAATGTTTTCTCCCATATTGTGTGTTGTCTTTTTACTGTCTGGATGGTGTCATTTGAATCACGGAAGTTTAAAATTTTGATGAAGTCCAACTTATCTATTTTTTTCTCTAGCTGTTTTCACCTTTGGTGTCATGTCTTAGAAACCAATGCCTAATACAAAGTCACAGGGGCTTATGACTATATTTTCTTATAAAGGTTTTATAGTTTTAGCACTTCAAAAATAAAATACATGGGATTACCAAGGATACAATCACGTGTAAAAAGCTGTCAAACTCTTTGAAAATTCGTGCTGTAGTTTTACATAGGTAGATATAGATATAGCCATATCTTTTGACCTTAGTAAATAACAAGATCTAATGGTGGGTTTAATACTATAATAATTTTGAAGTAGTGGTGAACATGATGATATTTTGAGATATCTACAATGGTATTAAGATGTGAAAATATCCGTAATGTCTATTGCTTACCAAGTCATAGGTGTTGCTGATGTTACTTTGGTCCATTGCTTATACCAGAACAAATGGAACTGTTACATTTCACTTAGAGGTTATTAGAAATGAAGATGTAATATTTTTCTACCCAATAGATTCTTTGAATTCTACCTGTAGATCCTAGGTATATAAGAATACTGTAAATTTGGTTCTAAGGGCCCTGGCTGGTGTGGCTCAGTGGATTGAGTGCTGGTCAGCAAACTGGAGGGTTGCCAGTTCAGTTCCCAGTGGGGGCACATGCCTGAGTTGTAGGCCAGGTCCCGAGTCGGGGGCACACCAGGGGCAACCACACTTTGTTGTTTCTCTCCCTCTCTTTCTTCCTTCTTTCCCCTCTCTCTAAAAAATAAATAAATTATTTATAAAATTTTGGTTCTAAGGTACAATATTATTAACAAAGCAAGATTTATCCATTAAATTCAACTGTTTAATAATCAACAAAAAGCTAAAAGAATAATGTTGAAATAATGATGGCCAACTTGATTTAACTATTATGCACCTTGTTTTGGAAAGAGTTATTCAATATAAATATACAGGGTCTGGCACAAATAGCAACCCTTTTTTATTGCAAAATCCTAAGCATGTAATTCTATAACATAACAATATCACACTCAAGCACACCCTATGACATTTTAGGTGACATGTTCAAATTAAAACTCTAAATTATTACACCCATATTATTACCCTACCAACCACACTCAAGCAAGCCTTACCTCTGCCCTATATTTGGTAGTCTCTTCCTATTCAAATGTGATAAATAAAGCTATAATATTACTATCCTTTTACCAACTGGAGTAATGGGATTAAAATTTTATCTAAATACTCTAATTCACTCTAATTCCAACTAACAGTTGAAAGCATACATAATTTACTTTCTGGTTAGAGTTATTCAAATAATTCTCAGAAGAGACAAGCTTGTTGAGGCTACCAGCTGGAGGCTGCCAGCTGTCCGGGGCCTTTTCAGGTGAATAACTGTGTTCAGTTGTAAAGGAAAAAATGCCAAATACTAGAAATAGATCACAGAGACAGTATCTAAAAGAAAAGCTTTATAAGGAGTTATATTTCCTAGGTCACCAGAAACAGATCACTCCCATTAATAATTTATCAATATATTTGCTCTTATTATGGTTTTGAATAGATAGCACACCTTTGTGGTTCAAAAACCAAAGCGATATAATAAGGAATCCACAGAAAGTTTAACCCTCACCTATAGTACCATTTATCCTACTCCCCTAACCCCTATAGACAAGTGATTCTATGTGAAACCGAAAGCAAATACTTACATTTTTACCCCTTTCTTGCACCAATGGCAACATACTATATATACGATTTTGCACCATGCACTTTTCACCTAATGGTATACCGTGCAGATCTCTCTATATCAGTTTAGTGAGAATGTCCTCATCCTCATTTGTAGCTGATGAGCGTCCTACAGTAGGAATGTGCATGCCATTATTTATTTCACATGTTCTATTTGATAGACCCTAGAATTGCTTCAGTCTTTCTTGTTGTTCTATTTTAAACGTTTCCACATTTTATTTAGAAATTGCTTTAGCCTAGACTCTTGGTGGTAAGTGGCAGGAATTCAGTTTAAATAATGACCAATTATCTTAATTTTAAAAAATGGGACACTTATAGTATTAAGCGGTGACTCGGTCTTCCCTCCTTTTTTCCAATTCCGACTGCTATGAAACCTTTGCTTTCACAACACACATCTGACCTTTATGTCTCTTCTTTACCCATTAGCCCAATACAATTCAAGTATCAGTTCCTGAAAACTCCTGGATCTTAAAAACCGAGTTAAGCCCAGGAATCATATGTCAATGCTCCTCTATAAGTTGGCCATCCAGAGAATTCATAGCACGCCTACATAAAAGGTCTTTTTTAGACAAGCATCAAAATGAGAACACAAAGTTGAAATATTCTCCTAGAGACGCCACTGTATTCTCCCAAGATCATTTCTGGGATCCCAAGTGAGGCAATCGCTGAACTTCAGTGTATGTTTCTAGATCTATTTTCAGTGCAAAACAAGGAGTCTGCTAACACAGAGTAAGAGAAGACTTGATCCCAGAGAAAAAAATAGGCATTCCTGAAGAAGGGCCATTAAGACCATTATGACTATTAAGAAGTTGCCCCAGGAAGTGGGGATGATCTCAAATTCCGGTACTGTTAGATAGGACAAGGGTCTCAAGGTCTGCGTGGCTCTTACTCAATGCTACTCCTGCTAAATGATAAAATGTAGCACAGTATTTTACAGAGGCAGCTGTAACCCAATGAGCTTGTCTGGAACCAAATAAATTTAGCCAGCTATAAAGAACGAATCAACATATAATTAACCAAATAGAATATATAAGCCTCCCTTCAGGGAGACAGAGCTTTGGATGTCAATCTCCAGTCTCCTTTACTTGTTCGCAAGTAAATAAAACTACCTAATGACAATCAAGTCTCATTCTTTAGTAAAGCACCCCAAGCAGCGAACACCTTGACTTCAGTTACAATGCTACTGCAAGCTCAGAAGTATTGCTACCGCTAGAAATCAGTTTAATGGGCAGAGCGGTTGGACTGACCTGTATTCAAAAGTTCATCCCACCCACTTTATGGAGAACTTTTTTAAAAAGTCATTTGAAAGGGCTGGAAAATAAGAACTATATGGGGAGAAAAAGTGGAATAAATTAGTGTTATTCAGTTTGAGGATGAAAAGAATGAGTTAGAGTCAAATATATGAGTCAAGATGAAGACGAGTTAATCTATGGAGGAGGGAGAGAAATTAAGTGACCTTCACTTACAGGTAGATTATGCATGAAGAAATACTCCCTGGTAATTGGAACACTGAGTGATGGAAGATAAGTAGTCCCTTTGCCTAAAGGTAAAAAAGTAGTCATCTGTTTATATGTGGAAACAGGGTGATGATCAAAGACTCTTGGTGCACTCCTATCAGCATAACTGTACTGTCTATGGTCCTGACTAACAGTTGAGGTACACTAGACAGTAACTGGATAACTTTGGTGATTTGACTCAGTTCACACGGTTTATGAAAAGATTGACATGTCTTTCCCAAATCCATTTGAACTGGTAAAAAATTTAAATTACAGGTGTGTTCATTCTGTAAATGGCCAGACCTCTTAGAAGAGAATGATGAATTCAGATGTTCTGCCTGTTCTTAAAAGTAACTGTCGAAAGTTTCATGTTCTTACTTAAATTTAATGAATTATGTGAGATTAACCTTATCTACAAGACATACATTGACCTTTTGTCTGTTTGGCTTTTTTTCCCCCAAATCGACCCTTGTACCATATACCTAGGGTGACCTTGTTTTCTGAAAAAGAATTGTAACACCCAGTTTGAGAACATGCTTGGGAATGTTTATATAAATTAATCCATTTATTCATTCAGTAATTATTCACTCTGCACCAACTATATGCCAAGCACTATTCTAGCTACTTGGAAAAGAGCAGTGAATAAAACATTCCAAGTCTCCTGTCTTCATCGAACTTATACTAATGTGAGGCTAGAGAGGGGTGATAAACAATTGATATTTAAAGCTAAGTAAACTGTACATTAGGTTAGATAGTAATAAGCGCTGTAGGAAAAACAAAAGGCAGAGCCAGACAGGGCCGACCAGGCAGGCTGGGGCTGGAGCAGGAAGCGGGTTGCAGGATTAAGGAGAGTGGTTAGCATAAGCGTCAATGAAAACGTTTTGTTCAAAGACTTAAAAGAAGTGAGGAAATTAGGCAACTGAGCATCTATGGGGAGAGAACCTTGGGTCAAGGGGACAGCCCATGGAAAGACCTTGGAAAAGGAAAATGCTAGTATGTTCAACAAACAGCAAAGAAGCCAGTGTGGTCGGAGAGGAGGGAGTGACATGAAGAGTAGAAGAGGGACTAATTGCAAGGGCCCTAGAGAACACAAGAAGGGCTCTGGCTTTTACTCTGAGGAAAATGGGAGTCATTGGTGTGTTTTGAGCAGAATGTCAGATCTGATTACTGCTTTTAAAAGATTCCTCTGGTCGCTATGTTCAGAATAAACAGAAAGGAAGTGGAGAGCATGGTTCTGATATCCGTGAATTTGATTACCACAGTTTAATTAAATAACCACATCCCTCAACAACACACTTCAAATTTCAGTTATCATTGCATATTAACTGAGTAATTGCATAAAGTACAGATCGTACTGATTGCTCTTTTCAGTCCACAAATCATTACATAAATAACAGATGCACATCATGATTGGTGACCAATCATGTCACTTCTTTCGAAGTCTGTTGGCGATTCATGTTGGTGATTCATTTTATTCAGTTTAAGCACAGACAGCAAAGTATGTACTGTATCACCTTAATTTGCAGTGATAAACCCATATGACATTTTTACAAAAACGGATACTCAAGAAATGGGGAAATGGCCAACAAACATAAAAGTACCACACAAAAAAGAAAAATTATTATCCATAAAATGAAATTCAAATCAAAGCTTTATGTGAGATGGTAAACATCTAATATAATATACAGATGATGGATTATAAAATTCTGTACCTCAAACTTATATAATTTTATCAACCAATGCCAACCCAATGAATTCAATAAAATGCTATTTAAAAAGCTATATGGAATTCTAGAAAAAATAACTGATTAGGGGACCATGGCAATATTGACATTGTCACCATTCAAGAGACCCTAGATGTGCAGCCAGAGGAACTTAGTGAAGGTGAACTTTCTAACATAAATGAGGAAAATTGTGACAAAAAAGAAGAGATATCCCAGAGGAGTTGACACCAACAGAAAGTTCACATTGAAGGAATTCTTAGAGATACTGTGAAATATTGAGAGCACAAAGGATAAATGTGGAAAGGTGACTCAAACTTCAAAAGGAGTGTGGTGATTCCCCAAGATATGGCAAGATGCCCTCTTGGCATTGTAAGTTATGGAAAGAAGAACGCAAGTGCTGTTCAAATTACCCTTGATAAGTTTTTTTATAAAGAAATAAGACACTTTAATTTCCAATGTTTCTAATGTTTTAAATTACAGTGTACTAAACAGACATCAGTTTTACATTTTAAAAAATTCTCCTGTACACTTATAATGAAATGGACAGTAAGGGAGTTTTTAATATTTTGACCAAAAAAAATTTAAATGTCAAAGGACAAATATAATTTTCCCCACTGATTAAGATTGCTTTACACTGTTTCAGCTAGCAATCACTTTCAACATCCTGCACTGCCTGCCATTCAGTGAGGACTGCCTGTATTTAGTAATAATGACTGGATCTGGGGTTTGACCTTGAAAGTGAGTGACCGCAGTGTAGTAAAGGTAGCTTTGTAGTTGAAGGCTTTGGGGTCTACCTTCTCAGTAGAAATTCTGGAACCTTCAACAGCTGTGAGAGATTTCTATCAGTTACTTGTTAATATAACCAACCCAACAGACAAAAGCTTGGTAGCGTGAGGAGAGATGCTAGGAAGGTCCCACAATCCCAGTCCTTCTCTCCCTTGTTGCTATTGTAGCATAAAATGCTGCCATTAGAGATTTAGTCCTTCGGGTTAAGCATTGCCCTTCTAGAATCATTTAATAATATGTACCTTGAATGTTAACTATGTTAGGTGATGTTTATGTTAACTAACCTTATTGTGATAATAATTTTACTATATATGTATAACAAATAAAAATAATATGTGTATTTGGAAAGATGGATACAGCAAGTAAGTGCACTAAGAAACTATTGCAAGAAAGAGGTCCTAAGGTTCTAGAAAGGCATCTCTTTAGAAAAGGGAAATAAAGTTGGCAATCTGTAAAAAAATCCTTAAAAAATGTTAGTTCTCTTTGACCCAGTGACTACGCTTCTGAAAGCGTCCATCTGAAGGGAAGTAAACTAAAAATTATGTACAGAATTTTTTATCATGTTATTTTTTATAATAAATTTTAAGAATAACAGTGGGAGAATGTACAATACATGCAAATGAAGCAACATTTTGCATCCTTAAAATACATTTATAAAGATTGGAAACTTTCTTTGGGTTATCATGAAAATATCATGGGAAGAGTTTGTGAAATAGTATAAACTGAGAAAATAAGAATACAAATTGTGTTAAAAAGCTTCTGCATGGCTAAAGAAACCATCTTCAAAATGAAAAGGGAGCTGACCCTATGGGAGAATATATTTGCCAATGATACCTCGGACAAAGGTTTGATCTCCAAACTATGTAAAGAACTCATTCAACTCAACACCAGTAAGTCAAACAATCCAATTAAAAAATGGACAAAGGATAGACACTTCTCCAGGGAGGACGTAGAGAAGGCCCATAGAGATAAGAACGGATGCTCAGCATCACTAGCCATCAGAGAGGTACAAATTAAAACCACAATGAGATACTACCTCACACCAGTCAGATGGCCATCATAAACAAATCAACAAACAAGTGCAGGCGAGGATGTGGAGAAAAGGGAACCCCAGTGCACTGTTGGTGGGAATGCAGACTGGTGCAACCGCTTTGGAAAACAGTATGGAATTTCCTCAAAAAACTAAAAATAGAACTGCCTTTTGATCCAGCCATTCCACTGCTGAGAATATACCCTGAGAATCCTGAAACACCAATTCGAAAGAACCTATGCACCCCAGTGTTCATAGCAGCACAATTTATAATAGCCAAGTGTTGGAAGCAACCTAGGTGCCCATCAGTAAATGAGTGGATCAAAAAACTGTGGTACATTTACACAATCGAATACTATGCAGCAGAAAGAAAGAAGTCACTGCTACCTTTTGCAACAGCATGGATGGAACTGGAGAGCATTATTCTAAGTGAAATAAGCCAGGCCATGAAAGACGAATACCATATGATCTCACCTGATATATCATTGACTAATAATAATATATCATTATATTGTGGACATTCTTGTATGCCAATAATACAGATATACTAAGTTTATTAAGTATAATGGCAGCAGTTGTGGTTCAGCGTATGTACTACCAGAGACATTGTATGTAGAACCAGAGACATGGAAACAAGGAACAGACTGACAGTGACCAGAGGGGAGGAGGTAGGGGGATAATGGTGGAAAGAAGAGGAAGGGACTAGTCAAGGAACATATATGAATGACTCATGGACATGGACAACAGTGCGGGGACTGACTGTGGGAGCGGAAGGTGGGCTGGGTGGAGGAGGTCAAAGTGGGGAAAACTGGGACAACTGTAATAGAATAACAATAAAATTTTTTAAAAGAATACTAATTTTATGTACTGTGTGATCTCATTGAAAGTGTATTAAAAAATTGGAAAAAAACATGCCAAAAAAACTGCCAAAAAAGATGTTGTTGGGTTACTTCTGGGAATAGGGATTGCAAGAGGTTAAAATGTAGAAAAAAAGTGCATGTGAACTGTTAAAAAATAGTAATCCCCAGCAATGCAGGTTCTGGAGCCAGACTGCACACTAGCTGCATTGACCTTGGATAAGTTTCCTAGCCTTTCTGTGCTTCCATGACCTCGTCTATAAATATAGATAATAGTAGTATTGACCTCATAAAGATGTTAGGAACATTAAATGAATTAATACTTACCAAACATTGACAAGAGTTTCTAGCATATAGCAAGTGCTCAATAAATGTTACCTATTAATATTATTATTGATATGTATAGAGTTACAAAATGAAAGTTAATTTTTTAACTCATTTTCTATATTTCCACTCCTCAGGCATAATCACTGTTAACAGTTTGATGAGAATCCATTCAGTCATCTTTTATGCAAACAAACATGAGTATTGTTTCTGGTTGTATAAATAGACACATGTACATATCCACATACATATAATTATATATACATATATACACATGTATATGTGTGTCTTATATGTACTTTTGTACATGTATATGTACATATTACTTTTGTACATATTACTTTTATATATGTATGTGTATATATATACACACATATATATTTAAAACAGAAGTGGGATCATAAATTTAATACTATTAAACAACTTGCTGTATTTACTAAGCAATATATCATTATATTATGGACATTCTTGTATGCCAATAATACAGATATACTAAGTTTTTATAATGGCAGCAGTTGTGGTTCAGTGTATGTACTACACTTTATTTAACCATTTCCTTACTAATGAAGATTTATCTTGTTCTCGAATAATGATGTACTAATCTGACCTTATACAGGTACTTTTATACACTAATGTGAGTATTTTTGTAGGACAGGTTACTAGAAGTGAAACTTTTGAGTCAAAGGGTATATACATTGACAATATTGACAGATACTTCCAATTCCCCCTGCAAAGAAGTTATGCTAGTTTGTCAATATATAAGAATGCCATTTTCCCCAGAGCTTCATCCCATCAGATATCATAAATCTTTTAAAATTTCCCTGGTAAGCAATGGATGTCTCATTAGGGTTATACTTTGCATTTCTCTGGTCACTACTGCAGCTGGGCACCATATATGTACAATGTCATCAGCATTTCCTCATCTGTGAATCGCTTGCTCAAGTCCTTGACTGTGAGTTATTTTCTTTTTTATCTGTATTTTGCTTCATTTAAAAAGAAAGATTAATGTTTTGTATTCTTTAAGTAACTTTGCAATCTATTCTTTATCAATCACAGTAGCAGAGGAAAGCATTTACTCAATCCAAAAGAAGGGAAATTTTGAATATATACATTTTGTTATGAACTTTGCAGGGGCGGGGGCAAGGAAACAAATTTATTTGCTTAATTTTCTTTTCTCAATATTAAAATGATCCTTTCATTCTCTGGGCCTCCACAATTGGAAGATCCTATTCAATAACTTCAAATTCACCTTGAACCTCTAACGCATTTGTCTAAGTCACTCAAGACTAAACTTTTAAATTTAACTCAATGATTCCATATTTTTTAAAGCCATCTTCGAGGTGTATCCAGAAAGAAGTGGAGGGCTGCACAGTTATTCGATATATTTAGGCCCATTCTAACAACCCATTGTAACCAGTCAGGCAGAGGCAGATGCATTTTTTTTTCAGAATTCTTTCAGAATGACCTCATAATTGAGCTGCCTTGTAGGCTCAGTGTTGAACAATAATGAGTTTTTGAACGGTGAGGAGGACATGTTTTGAAATAGAGGCAAATAGTGCCGATTATTTACAATGCTGCCATCAAGGGCATCTGGACTAGAATGGCTAGAAATGCCCATGTGATTAGACCTGGGGGTGACCATAGCAAAGAATCCAGAGTGGCAATACCTACCCTTTCCTAATTGTACTTGTTTCCATTTTTCTTTACATGAATAACATGCTAATCGTTGAGTAGCAGAGAGACTAGCACAAGATATTAAAAGCTGGCTTAGTGAAAACTTAGTTCAGTTACATTTCTCCTAAATGATACTTCAGTTGTTTAAGGCAAAAAGGCATGGGGCGGGGGGACTGTCCTATCCTTAGTTATCACTAGTAACATAGGCTTAGGGACTTTGCTGTAGCCAAGCACAGAATGTATTGAATTCAGTAAACCTGATGCCTCTTGGACCCTTTCACTCATACATTCCATGAAAAGACAGGTACAATAGATGATTTCTGACATTTTGGTTCAGTGTCTTGACTATTAAATTCAGCTTAGCATTGTGTGTAATCTTGGACCCACCAGTGAGCAAGTATTTACTTTGACTGTAATTAGTATCAAGGGGGTGTTATTTCAGGAAACAAGTTTAGACTATTAGGATCTCGGGATTTAAAGGTCATCTAATCTAATCCCCACAGCCTTGACTATCCCTTCCAGGTTTCCCCCTGCCCCTTAGCTTCCTGCAAGTGGTGAGTTAGCCCTAGCTCCACTTGAAACTCTCCAGTGACAGAGATCACTGTTATGAGACAGCCCAATCCATCTTGAATAGCTCTGACAGACCATTCTTTTCATTGAACTGATTTTTTTTTTCTCCCAGTAGATTCAACCCATTGATTCAGTAGGAGTCCAGAGGTACCTTCCAGAACAAATCTAATCTCTCTTACACATCACAGATCTGCAAATATTTTTAAGATGTTATTTATTTATTTATTTTTAGAGAGAGAGGAAGGGAGGGAGAAAGAGAGGGAGAGATACATCGATACGAGAAACATCAATCAGTTGCCTCTTGTACGCACCCCAACTGGGGACTAAACAAGCAACCCAGGCATGTGCCCTGACCAGAATCAAACCGGTGACCTTTTGCTTTGCAGGATGATGCCCAAAAAACTAAGCCATACCAGTCAGGGCACAGGTCTGTAAATATTTGAAGACAGGCCCATGTTCCTTTTTCTATAGCTCTACCATACTCAACTTTCCCCATAATTCAGTCTAAATGTTCCAAGCATTTGTGACTTTTCTCATAAGGACCCCCTGGCTTCTTCTCTAATCTAATCTCATCCTCCCTGCCTGTGCCACATGGTGTCCTTTTATTCCTCAAACATGCCCAGAATATTGCTGTCTCGAGCCTTATACCTTCACTTCCCACTACCAGAAATGTTCTTCATAGTAGCAATGTTTCCTTACTTCATTTAGCTCAAATATCAGCTCCTCAGAGAGGACCTCCCTGACCCTTGTATCTAAAAGAATCCCCACACCCCATCTTTATCACTATCCTTTTGCTCTGGTGTATTTTTCTTCACAGTACTCATGACTACCCAAAAAACAATCGTGTCTGTTGTAAGTTTGTCTATCTTCCCAGCTAAATGTAAGTGTCATGAGGGCAAGGACTGTACACATTTCCTCTAGCACATAGTAGATGTCGAGTAATATTTGTTGATCAAATCAATAAGATATGGTTTTTATTCCTTCCACCATTCAGGTCGCTGCCTTGACTTTCTCGATATGCCTCTCAAAGTGCAAGGGCCAGAAGTGATCATGAAAATCTAACTATGAGCTGACCAGGGCAGAATAAGGCATAACTACCACATTATTTAGTCAATGAGTAAGTACCATGCATCAGGCACCATGCTAGATCATGGATACATGGTATCAAACAAGATCGATATGGTCCCTGCTTCCAAGGAACTCACAGTCTAGTATCTTATAGGTGGCCTTCTAGTATGATGAAGCCTTAGGACCACAGTTACCCTTTTGGTGGCCATCTCACACATCACACTGGAGAATTTACAATCAATTAAAAGGCAAAGATCCTTATCATGAGTGCTGTTTGTGCTCAATTGCAAAACCAGGTAGTTACTCTATTATATTTCACTGGGTAAAATTCTAGTAAGTCAAATTATTTTGGAATCCCAGTTCAGTCAAGCAAGAGATTACTAGCCTATCCAGCTTTGTGTCACATCCAAATCTAGTAAGTGGGCCTTCTGTATATGAAACTGTTCAAGGAAATCATTGAACAAGACAGACCCCTGTGGTGCCCTAACAGAAGACTACTTCCAGCTCAACACCCAAGTGACGGTACCTCCAAATGTCTTGGTGCTGTGCAGATTTTCTACCTACTGTGTTTCTATATTTATCAATCTGAAAATCCTGTCAAAGAGAAAATTAAGGTTAGTTAGAAATGCCTTGTTCCTAGTCAACCCAGGTTGGATCCCAATGATCATTGCTAGCCCTGGAAACCAGTACAAATTCCATGAGGAGCACCTAAGGAATCCCTTTAATATTCCATTCGATAACCGTATTTGATATTAACATCAAACTCACAAGTTTGTAATATCCAGGATTTAACTGTTTGCAATTTTTGCAAATCAAAGCAAGTATATATTTTCTTGATTGCAGATCTCCTATTTCCTCTGAGCCCTCAAACCCTGTCATGATAACATTCTCTCTCTCTCTCTCTCTCTCTCTCTCTCTCTCTCTCTCTCTCTCTTTCTCAGCTTTCTCCATTGGGGATACAGTCACCTTGGTAAGGAGTTTCATACTCATTTCTATAGCACCTGTGTGTTCTCTTGGCACTCTCATCTCCATTTTGCGCTTCTGCCACCTCTCCCTGAAGTTCTTTCGAACATTTTAAGTCTGAAGCTCATTGTCTTTTTCAGAGAAGACAACAAATTTGGAGTTCTGCTGTTCCTGCCTTCTATCAACATTACTCCTTCAGTCCCAAGCAGCATACCTCTCTCCTGACTTTGTTCTTGCTCAGAACATAACTAATGAAGCCTCATGCTTTCATCTTAGACATTTCCTCCTAGCGTCAGCTCATTGGAGACTTTCCCCTTCCTGACATTATTCATATCATCTGGTTATCCTCTTTTGGTTTATCCTTAATCTCATTTCCTACTACTCTCCCCACACTCTAATCCAGCCACAAGGGCCTCCTTGCAGTTCCTTGAATATGCTAAGCATATCCCCAAAGTAGGACTTTTGCATTTGCTAAACCCTTCTAGAATGCTCTTTACCCAGATATTTGCAGGGCTTGACCCTCACTTTATTTAGGTTTTTTCCTAACTGTCTTCTCATCAGAGAAGCCATCCCAGTACCATCCGTAAAACAACACACATACCCACCACCATGGTTACTCTCTGCCCCTTACCCTGATTTATCTTTATTCTTGGAAAATATTACCATCTCAAATATTTTTTTAGTTACTGTCTTTCTTGTCGCACTAGAGAATAAGTTGCAGAGGGACAAAAATCTTAGTTTTTGTTTACTGCTACAACAGTGCTTGGACCATAGCAGATGGTCAATAAATATGTTAAAAGTTAATGATGCCTAGGTACTTCTCTGAGAACATTATTCCATGAGACCTACAAAGAGCTTTTTCACCCACAAGATAAATATGAAGGTCCTAAGAACAAATAATACTGTGATGAGAAGAGCAACTGGAAAAGTGTGTATAAATAAAACAGATTCTGTCATTTTTATGATTGATCCATGTGATATGCAAAGCCAACCTGAAGGCCTAATGCAGGACAATACATGCGGGACCACAGTACTCACTGGAATTTAGTGGGATGAGCCTAAAACCTGGAGGCTGCTCTATCTAAAAAGAGCATATCTGCTGGGAGAGGAGGTGAAGTCATACTGTATATTAAATTGACTTTCACTTAGATCTGTAGGTGCTGACATGGAGAGAAGTCCATGACATTCTGCTCAGTAAAAAATGCAGGAAATGGAACAGCATGTACAGTATGGTTCCACTTATATGCTATTGGGGAGAGAGCGAGAAAGAGAGATGTATAGAGTCGAGAAGCATATATGAACATGGTTATCTCTGGATGGTGACATTTTATTTTAGATTATTTTTAAAATTCCTTTTGTTAGTCACAGGGCTGTAAAGTACTGCATAGGGAACATAGTCAATAATATTGTGATAACTATGTATGATGTCAATTGGGTACTGGAAATATCAGGGGGAACACTATATGATTGTCTAACCACTATGCTGTACACCTAAAACCAATACAAAATAATACTGATAAGCTATTTTAAATTCCTTTTATTTCTGAATTTTGTAGTTTTCTTTTAAAACAATGGCTGTCGATCATTTCTCCAAAATAATGGAGTTGTTTTTGAAAAGGTCCACAAAGAACTAGGAAAAGTGGTTACCTCTGGAGACTAACGGGAGAACTAGTAAAGAATGAGCAATACTCAGTTTTCACTCAATTTGCATTCAAAACTAGTTGATTTTATACAATGTGCATGGCTTGGAAGGCCTTGAATCTGAGATTATGTCTTATAGGTACCCTGTGTGGGATGTTATAAGTCACCTGATCAGAGAGCAGCTGAAGAGTTAGAAAAATTGTGCTGACAATTTCGTATGCCTAGAGAAAACAGCTAGAGGAAATATGGTTTTACACCTAATTCTGACCGACAGGGGGAACTGTTTGGGAAATAAAAGTGATAAAGACCTAAAGAGAGAGTGAGCGAAGGACCATGGAAGTCTTTGGCCTCCAGAAGAAGGAAGGCTGAGAAATGTATCCAAATACATAGCATGAGATTCTAGAAGAGAAGACAATTGAAGAGGGTTGGGAAGCTCTCTGAAATGCCACTCTGATTGCAACTACAGATGATTTAGATAGAGGAAAATGTGGGAGGGTCATATTTTTAAACATGAATTTTTAAGTGCAAATAAGCTTTTTTTCCTAGTGGGAGGGGACAATAACCAAACAAATGTGTGAGATGGGACAATTGATAAGAAGAAGACTGAAGCGGGGTAAGGGAGCAGAGTGTAACCAACAAGGGCGAGTGTATGGTTGTGCTCTTTCTTCTGTGGTGCCAAGGAGCCAATTGCAAAGAGACCTGAATGAAGTGAAAGCGCAGGCTCTATAAATTTCTGGACATTCCAGGCAGAGAGTTCAGAAAATACAAAGGCTCTGCTGTGAAGATATGTGAGGCATCTTTAAGGAATAGCAAGGAGGTGAGAGCAGCTAGTTCCGAGTGCCAGGAGAGTGTAGGAGATGAGCTCAGAAAGGTAGAGGGGAGCCAGATCACATAGGGCCTCATAGGCAATGGCCAGGACTTTGAATTTTATTCTGAGATGGATCATTATTGCGAGGTCTTGAGTAGAAGAGTGGCATGAACTGACTCATCATTTATCAGGATCAGTCTTTCACTGTGTTGAACAGAAAATATGGGGGCCAGAATGGAAGCAAAGGGAACTATTTAGGAGGTTACTCCAGTAATAAAGGTAAGAGATGTTGGTGACTTAGACTAACGTGTCAGAGATAGGGCTGGGAGACACATTCACATTCCAGATATATGTTGAAGGCAGAGTCCATAAGATTTATGATGGGGTAGATGAAGGATGCCAGGAAAAAAAGAGAAAAATGAAGGATAATTCCAAGATGGTCAGTCTGAGCAAATAGATGAATGGTGATTCCATTCATTGAGATGAGAATAATTGAGGGAGGATCATGTCTTGGATGATGGGGCTCAAGATTGAGTTTTGTACGTACTGAGTTTAAGATACTGACTAAATATTCAAGTGGAAAAATTATGTTTGAGGTATATACCTGAGCGTGGAATTTAGGAAAGTAGTTTTTGATAGACATTACATTTATATGTTCTCATCATATATGAACTCTGTCCGAAAAAAGTCTAGCCATTGTTAATCTAACGAGAATGGTTTGCACAACTTCGATGTAACCTGGCAGCCAAGGAGAGTGGGCTGGAATGCGCATGTGTGAACAATGACAGCTTCACTGTACTAGTCAGTGGGGGTGGTAGGCCATTGAGAGAGCACATGTACTGTGTGGCCATTGCATTCGAAATGACTGAGTGAGTAGAGCAATGAAACTGGATCAAATTTTGCATTAAGCTTGAACATTTCACCACAGAAACTATTCAGGTGATTCTGAAGGCCACAGCTATAGGCAACTGGTGATTGGCAGCTTCATCACGACAACGCTCCCACTGATGCATCACATCTCATGCAGAACTTTTTGTCAAAACCTCAAATCACCCAGGTGACTCAGACCCCCTCAGCCCAGATTTGGTGCCCTGTGACTTCTGGCTTTTCCCAAAACGAAAATCACCTCTGAAAGGGAAGAGATTTCAGACCATTGATGAGATTCAGAAAAGTACAATGGGTCAGCCGATGGCGATTGGGAGAACTGCATGAGGTCCCAAGATGCCCACTTTGAAGGGGACTGAGGTATCACTGTCCTAGGTTTCTTGTATCTCGTATCTTCTTCAATAAATATCTCTATTTTTCATAGTATGTGGCTGGATACCTTCTGGACAGACCCCATAGGTAGTATTTAAAACCAGGGGACTAGAGAAACAAGTGAACAGGTCTGCTAATTAGGCTTTTCTTACCAACCCCATCCCGCTTCTCTTTCCACTGCCTCCCTGACATCTGTTCCCCCTATGCCTGGACCACGGGGATAACTGATCGCTTGGAGATAGATATTGCATGTCCCTTTTCAGTATGCTCTGTTTGGAGACCTCCGGATTCTAATGTTTGACCTTCATTTGACTAAAATAAAATATAATAAAATAAAATAAATAGGGTGTGGTAGGCATGGAGAACAGGTATTGAATACAGGCAAAACAAGCAGCACTTCCAAGGTTTGAGTTCTGGGGTTCTGAGAAAATCTGTTACCGCAACCCCATAGTAGCTCCCTTGGCTACTGGCAGAATACCCCATTCCTTTACTTAAACCGGAAGTGGGAAACTTTTTGTTATTTTTGAGAACGCATGACCTCTAGAGGGAAATTTTTGCAGACCACTTCACAGATAAGCGTCTTAGAGGAGAAAAAAGCTGTTCAACTGGTCTGCTTTTTAACTTCAGGGGACTTCGATGAACAAGCCAGAAATGTTGAAATTATGCCTCACTGTCTTATAATGGCTAGTTTTAGAAGGGATGGAGAGGAAAGAGACAACAGGGTAGAAGAAATGACAGCTTCCACACACAAAGAGAAGAAAAGGTGGGGTGTCACATTACATTTCTATTATACACCAAGTGCAGCGCTAGGCCCTGTACATGTGTTGGCTCAGTTCTCGGGCCCAGCTTACTGATGAGAAATGTGACATTCGGTTCGTCATTTGCCCAGATTCATATATCTAGTTAGCAAGTGGTATAGCCACTGATTAGCCTCGAGTACCCCTAGATTCCAGAGCCTACGTATAGAGAAGTACAGGAAGTGAGTGTTACTCAGAGGTCACATCCTGGGGCTCTGGGATTTACAGTATTTATTACCTGTTACCCACCACTTTGAAATGTTGATTAGCCATCGCTCCCAGCTTGCCAGGGGCTTTCATCCTTAAACCTTTAAAGATTTTTTTTCTAAATGGGGCAACTACCCTTTCACACCAAGCTGCAAACTATTTTCTACCTCAGGCCAAACAGGCAGTCACCCAAGGTTTAGGTAAAGCCGAGCCACAGACCCTAGCACACCCCCATCCTCTAAGTGGTAACGATTTGGATTCCTGTTAAAATGCAGATGCCCCTGATGAATTTCTGACCTTTTCCAAGGTCAGGTATATATGGGGATGAAGTTGTATTTGTACCGGACACCACAAGTACCTTAGAAGCAGGTTGTCCTCAGCCAGGAGGGCAAACTGCTTCACCTGTGCACAGCCTCTGCATGAGGTGAGCATAAGGCAGTTTTGAAAGGAAGAGGTAACTTCAGTTTAGCAACACGGGACCAGCGCCACATCTTACAGATTGTGTTGACTATTTGGCTGGTGGTTGGGCATCAGGGAGACGGAGCCAGATCTTTGCCCTGATGAGTGAAGCAAAACTGCTCATTCTGGGGCTCGTTGGGCCCTAAGGAGTTGCCTTATACCTTCCTCACCTGGGACTAATTAACTGTATTGACGTGGATCTTGGGCATCCAAGACAGCCCAGAGGCACCATCTGGATACAGGCAGAATAGTCTAAAGTTTTGATGGCATTCTTTTATTCTGAAGTTGTTAGAATGAAACAGTGTGTCATATTTATCCCCTCCTCTGCCAAGAAAGCTCTTCTGATGTTCTCAGTTGAAATTAATTTCCCCTCCCCATACTCCCAAAGCCCTTTGCTTGCACTTCTATTCCAGTGTTTCCCAGCATCATCCTTATTAGCGTTATTTATGTGCATGTCTGTCTCCCCTTCCAGATCATGAGCTCCTAGAGGGAAGAAACTGCAGTTTATTCATCTCCATCCCCCATGGACTGCACGCAGGGCCCTGCACAACGTAAGCACTCAATAACTGCTTGTTAAATTAAATTATTACTCTCTGCCACTGTTGTTGTGATTGGCATTCATTCATTTAGTCCATTTGCCCTTAAGAATCTCCTGCCAAGACTGACTCAAAAGTAAAGATTCACAAGTACAAAGAGACACATTTTAAACAGTTGATGGGTGTTCGGTTGTTTTATTTTAAACGGGCCCAAATGAAAAGAAACGTTTCCTCATGTCTTGCCAGCCAGACAGAAAAGGTTATCAGCAGATTAAGAGGAGTGTTCTCAAACAGCATCAAGTGTCTTTCAGTGTGCCCAATGGGCGGAGAGCTTTGTGTGGCCGTGAAAGCTGGCTGGAAGGCTACTTGGATTCATTCTGACATATGTCATATTTTCAAGAGAGGTGTTGAAAGCAGAGTCAAACAAACAGCCAGTCAAAGTGCCGCTCAGCACACTGGAATTGGCATTACATGAAAGTGTTGGTGAGCACCTCGGGGAACAAGGTTGCCCCCAGGTCTTCCCCGGGAGCTACTTGAAAAGTTGAGAAGTGTACAGAAGTTCTCATCACATAGCCACATTCTCTCCATTCCACGCCATGTAGCTGGCCTCCCAAACACTTTGTACTGACTACATTCTAGCTGTCAGGCTGAGTTTATCTTCAACCTGTTGATGGTATCAGTTGAAAACAGCACACCTTTGTAGACTGACACATTTAGGAAACTCCATGGCATATAAAGTACAGAATCCCCCTGCTGTGCTGCGAGAATTGGACATGGAGAGAGACACTCTAGTATCTGCAGCACCAAAGGCAAGGGCTCAAGCAGGTAGGCAGGCAGGTAGGCAACAGCGAATGTTTACTGAGTACCCACTAGGTGCCCAGTCCTGGGCTAGTGGCAACCTAAACAGACATGGTGCCAGCCCTTGTGGCGTTTACAGCTCTGGGGTCAAGATAAAAGTGGAGAAGCATTTGGGGAGAGAGCAGGATGCCCATTAAAGAATGAATTACATATGTTATGAACTAATTACATACATGATAAGAGCTCTGGTGGAGATGCTAAGAGAACATGTAGGAGAAAATTAGGACCCAGTCCAAAGGGTCAGGGAAAGGTTTAATGAGGGAATATGTTTTAAACAGATCAGAAGGATGAGTAGGAATTAACCCAGTGAAACGCATGGGTGCCTGTTGGAGCGGGTAGTGTTCAGGGAAAGGGGACAGCATGTTCAACAGCACTGCAGTTGACTAGATAATGACACATTCGAGGATCTAAAAGAAGGCCAATATGCTTGCAGCATTGGGAATGAGAGGGTCTTAGGAGTTGTTAGAGATGAGTTCGGAGAAGTTAGCAGCAGCTGGATTGTGCAGGGCCTCACATCTGGTACTTTCTTGTTTTGGGGGGTGGGGGAGGAGGAACTAAAAAATAGCTTTCAAAGACTATTCAGCAATTAAAAGAAATAGACTACTGATATATATATGCTACAGCCATAAAATATTATATTAAGCAAAGAAAACCAGTCAGAAAAGACCATATGTTTGTTATATGATTCCATTTATATGAAATATTTAGAAATAGCAAATCCATAGAGAAAGAAAAACATGTTAATCGTTGCCTGGGGTTGGGAATGGGGAATGACAGTAAATGGGCATAAGTGATATTTTAGGGGTGACAGAAAGGCTCTAAAATTTAATCGTGGTGATGATTGTACAGCTCTGCCAATGTATTAAAAATCATTGAAGTGCCCACTTAAAAATTAATTGAAAAATTTAAAAAAAACAAATGAGCCTTCTTCTCTCCCATGGGAGGAATATAAGATATGTTAAATAGAGAAGGAACCTTCCTTCCATGCAGCCTAAGCTACCCCAAGGGCTATGCAGACCTCAGACCCTAATCCTAGCCTCCATGGGCAAAGATGGATGTCTGTCTATTTACTTGGTGCATTTAGCTCCGTGTGGACAGTGGGTACAAGCAGATCATATCTACAGAGTTATGAATTGGTCTCACAGTTGGGAGTGGTTAGTTATGCAAGTCGTTCCTGTAGCTAAGAGAACAGAAGTGTCCATGACCAGCCATTGGAAGAGAGTTATTAGAGCCCACCGAACAGCTCTGCTTTCCAGAAGGCACACTGTCATGTTGGTTCCTGGCCAGAGTGCCACGGGAAGCTGGGCCTCATAAGAATTAGGAGCTAACTGCCCATCCAGATGTTAGGAGGGCAGTGCTATCGTTTACGAGCCTCCGTGGTCCCTCGGCCTCTTCCGAGGGCGGCCTCCATCTGTTAAGTCTCAGCAGCTTAAATGGCAATAGTCAACTAATTGAGGAATTGCGAGTGAAATCAGGGGGAAATCTGTGGCTCATTCACTAGAACAGTGATTTTCATGTACCTCAGATGAGAGACAAAAGATTATAACTCATTTTCTGCACTTCCCAAGGGAACAGTTTGTAATGGTCTAAAGCAATCAAGCAACAGAATGAACTGACTTTCCAACCCAAAATCCTTGGGGAAAGTACTCTGAAAAGCCACCAAATTATTATATTTGTATAACAAATATTTGTTATATTCGTATAACTCCAACATTTTGATCAGTTTGATGAGGACGGTGCTGTCTGTTGCTTTCGAGATCTATAAACCACCTCTCTTCTCCAGCCGTGTTGGCTGCCTAGCTGATGTTTATGACCTAAGACCAGAGGTTCGCCCATATCTGGCTTTCTCCACAACAAAATTTTCCATGAAAATCATGGAAGGACAAGAATGGAATTGAAGGAACTCATAGAAATGCAAAGGGGAATAACATCAAATGAGTGAGTTTCTGAATTGCAGACGCTCTCTGCAACCAGTCTGTTACCTGGGGAGCAAGCTTCTTTGTGTGCCTTTTGATGAAATTCATATTGACTTGAAGAAACAGATCCTCAGCTCCTCTAACTTCCCTTTGCTAAAGTCAACAATGAAGGCCGCAAAAAAGGAGTATGGTTGGACAGGACCAACATCTGTTGCTGGTGAAAGGTTGCACAAAGAGTCTGTTCCTGGGCTGGCCACTGTAGCTCAGTGGATTGAGCGTCGGCCTGCTAAACCATAAGGGTCGTTGGTTCGATTACCCAGTGCAGTGCCTGGATTGCTGGCCAGGTTCCCAGTAGGGGGCGCTCCAGGGGCAACAACACTTAATGTTCCTCTCCCTCTTTTTCTCTCTCCTTCCCCCTCTGTCTAAAAATAAAGTAAAGAAAATCTTTTTTAAAAAAAGAGTCTGTTCCGCCACTGAGGCATCTTTGTGGAACTTCGGTTTGGCTGGCTTCTTGGTGCTGCTAGCTCTGCTCCCGGCCCTGTCTCCTCCCTGCCCCATTCTGCTAAGAGCAGAACTACACCTTTTGTATTCACAGCCTTCTCATCTTCCTCCTGGCTATCAGGAGGATGCTGAAAGAAGACAGATACCTTTTCCGAATTTGCATAGAATACAAACAGTTAAGAGCCAGAACTTGGCGGCGGATATATCACTTCCTAGTAGGATGGCTTTGGGGAAGTTCCTGAAACTCTGTAAGCCTTCATTTCTTTATTTGTAAAAGTAAAATAATTGAACCAACCTCACAGTATCGTGGTGACATTAAATGTAGTTTGAAACCTGTAAAGTACTCAAAACCCTGCCTATATAATCTGTAATTTTTCATTCTCTATTCAAGCAGCCACTGGATTAAGTACCTAATGGGTATAGGCAGTGCTGTGCGGCCATACGGTAGGTTACATGGAGACAATCTGAGCATATGAAAGGCAACACGGCATCGTGGAAAGAACATGAACTTGGAGTCAGGAATCTGGGTTCAAATAGCCACTTTGCCTCTTACTTGCTGTATGACCTCAGGCAAATTACATGAACTCTGATCCTGTTTTTTCATCTGGCAGATGTTATTGATGACATCGTATATGGCTCTTCTGATCATTAAGTGAGAGAACACAGGAGAGCCTCACAAATTTACACTGGATATGTCCATAGCCTAGTACAGAAGGAATGAATCAATGTGGGAATCCTTTTTCCTTCCTCACTAGGCATAAACCCTGAACCTCAATTAATCTTCATGTGGTTTGGGATATAACTAACATTCTACACATTTCGAAGATTGCTGAAGCAATATTCTGTGTTAACGCATTATTAAAATATCATATTCTAGAGATCTCAAAAGCTTTATGTTCAACCCAGAAAAACGAATTGTAAATTTTGAAAAAAGTTCAGCCAATTCAGCCACTCAGAAGATGTGTGTGGCCTGGGGCAGGTCACTTCATCTCTCTCTGCTACACTTTCCTCATCTGTAGGGTGGGAATAATTCTAGAATTTACCCCATAAGGTGCCTGGGAGGATTCAGTGAAATAAAGTAGGAGGCGCACTTCACCCGAGGTCTTCCACTTAATAGGGACTCAGTAAATGACGGCTAGTATTAATATTCAGAGAAGAAAATAAGAATGACATATCAAGTGTGTGTCTTTTCTAATCGTTTGGCTGCCATTATCTAACATTAGATCCCTTTACATTAGGAAGAAAAATTATGCTATTTTGAAGCATATTACTAGTCTTTGGGACTTGGCATCAGAAAAGAACAGCCGCGTCCTGCCACAAAAGGCGCGCTCATATCCAGGGCAAAGGCAGGTGGGAAGCTGCCTGTGCTTGCGATCATGATGTCCTTGTACCTAACTTACAAAGTCCCTTGCTTCCTATTTTACAGATGGAGACGCTGAGGCCCAAGAATGCTACTGAGAAGTAATGGCAGGCAAGGATTTGAAATGAACAGTTCCTGCCTCCTCTAATTCTGCCTCCTCGTACACGGTGAAGCAAGGTAGAAAGTGAATTCTTACTTACTTTGCAAAAAAAAAAAAAAAATCCACGACAATTATTTTCTGTCCCCGCAGTGGGTCTGAAAAAATGAATCATTTAATTTTTTTTTTATTTTAGTTTTTATGTTTATCTTCTCTCTGCTCATAGCTTATTGGGGGCTTTGCAAGGCACCCTGGTTTCTTCCTTTGATGAGGGACCTGCATAATGAAATCTTCGAAGATTCCTTTTAGCCTTGACACTATGCATTTTTAGGGATGCCCCTGGGATTTTCAAGAATGCATGCAATGGGTTTTCCTTAGTAAAAGATCATTGTGAAAGAAGGTTATGTCCACCTTTCCTTGTATAATCCTGTACGAAACTTTGGGAAATCACCAGGAATAATTAACGTGTTCTGGATGACGCGTGCTTAGCTAATTGGGCTGAAATACAGGGTTGATTAGCAGGCTGGCTGAGTGCCAGGTAGCAGGTGTTTGCATAGAGTCAGCACCGATTCTTTTCTCAAAGAGGGGAAGGAGGCTTATACGTGTTTTGTTTTTGAGAAAGTTTGCCTAGATTTTGCTCTACTCCCACCCTCATTTGAAAACGCGGAGAGCAAAAGAAAACCAAGTTTGTTAGCATTAAAATGAGTATTTATTTTTAATATAGTTTTGTTTCTTTTCACCATTTTCAGTCTGGTTTTTAAGAGGTCAGTGCATCTTTCTATGTGTCTTTATTTACCTCTTATTTTGATCAGAGGCACACAACCAGGATCACTTTACAGGATTTGCTGGGAGGCCAATTGTACTGAGGCTTTTTATATGTAGATCACTTTTCTCAATATATTCCCAATTGTTTAATGTTTTGCATTTCCAAATCAGTAGTTAATTTTCACCCCTGGGGTAACTTGAAGTTTAGCTCTTCAAGCAACAAATTTACATTATATTCCCTTTCCTCCATCCAAATATTATAAAGTTTCTATTCATCAGAAGCCTTCCAAGGGAAGGTTAAGAACGCTCAGTGATGGATACGTGGATATTTGAGCAGGATTTCTGGATCTTGTACGTAGAGGAACAACATTCTCTACATGCCACTGATAAACAAGCATCTCTGAATATGTATCTGGATCCCCGTCCCCAGGGGTCATGTGGATAAACACGTACTTGAATCTAAGGAGAGATCCTGAACAACTTGGACTAGAGAAAGTTTCCCATGAGTTTCTGGCATCTTGCTGCAAATAATAGAAGCTCTCTTGAGCTAGCATTACAAGGATCCTAAGAGTCTCAGAACTCAGAGCTGAGTCTCAGAACGCTGAGGCAGGAAGTGGGAAGCGATCAGGAAGCAGGGCAACTGTTCTTTTTCTCTGTTCTCTTGCCTCTGCATTTCCCAGCACATCTACCGCCATCTCTCAGCGCAGTAAGGCTTTCTAGGCATTCTCCCAGTGTTCAGAAGGCACCAGGCTATTGTGTAAAGAGAAATGGTGTAATTTTAGAAAAGCTGTTGGTGGCATTGATTTATTTTTTTAGAAAGAGACAAAGAGGAGAGATCAGATGGTCTCCGCCCGCCCTTCTAACTCTGACATCTTAGGATCCTGCACATATCTGGCCATCTCTTAGAAGAAATCCTAACTATTAACTACCATATTTCCTCAAGTGTACATTTTATCAGGCTGTCAAACTTGAATCGCACTGGGAATCGGGCAACAATTGCAAACAAACCAGTCCTCTATTAGCAGGTTGAAAAATTTGTGGCACACAGGAAACGCCAGTTCCCTCTCACGCAGAACCTCGGCAGACATCTGCAGCCACAACAGCCTTCCCTGCCGCTCTCAGAGTTGGCCGCGGAATCCTTCTCAGAACTGGCGAGTCACTAAACACAATGTGGTATACCCGTCCAATAGAATAATATCCTGCCATAAGAAGGAATAAAGAAACGAAAGGAATGACTTACCAATACATGCTAGATTGTGTATGAATCTTGACAGCATTATGCTGAGGGGAAGAAGCCAAACTCAAAAGACCACAATATTGTATGATTCTATCTCTGCGAAATGTCAATAGGCAAATCCACAGAGACAGAAAGGGCACTGGTGGTTGCCAAACGCTGGGAGGAGGGGAGATCGGGGAGTGACTGCATAATGGGTGAGAAGTTTCTTTTGGGAGGTGATGAAACTGTCCTGAAATTAGATTGTGATGATAGATGCATAACTCTGTGAATATCCTAAAGCCATTCGATTGCACACTTTAAGAGGATTAATTATCGCAATTTTTTTTAAAAATCATTCCTAGCAGAGCACTCCAGGAAATGACCACCAGTGGGATTAACATGTCATAATATTTGAAGTTTTGCTATTCATTTTTCAAATTTCACTTGTGCTTGGGCTGAGAGCCCATCTAGCTACATGCTATCTGCTTACAGATCTCTGGACCTTCACTTCCTGCTAGAGTGTTATTGACATCTCTCCTCCCCAGAGAAACTGGAAGGTTTCTTTCAGTATAAATGCCTTTGTACAAATGGAACACCCTCTGGGAAGCCTTTCCTAATTCCTTCTATCTCTACCCTCACCCAAGAAAAACTAAATTCTCTGTTAACTATATCGGATAGCACTTTGCACATCCCTCTATCCCAGTCCGTATCACATGGTGCTGTGATAGCTTCCTTATTGCTCGGAACTTCCCTCTCCTCTATCTTCCTCATCTCTGTCCCCGAAGCCACTCCACAGAGGCTAGTCCAGAACAGTCTGCCTTAGAAAATGATTATAACATGAACCCAGCCCTCAGGGTTGCTACGGATTATTAGGATGAGACACATACTCAGTTAACTACAAAAGCATGTGCCCCAGATTAGACACTTAGGTACATGGGCCCTGCAGAGGGAAATGATTGACTCTGTCTGTGGCAATCGAGAAAAACGCATTACAGAGGAGGTAATGTTGAACCTGCCTGAACCTATGAATAAAAATTCTCCAGATGGAAAAGCTGTGTGTGGTACTGGAGAGAGGGATGACTTCTAGAGGAAATAACATGAGCTGGGACATATATGTCAAAATGCATGGCACATCCTAAGACTCCAAATGTAGGCTACTTATGGCTGGCAACTGGAGAGGAGGTCGGGGCCATAGTATGAAAAGCTTTTAGTACCATATGAAGAAGTTTAAACCTCTTTCTGTGGGTAGTAGAAAGTCGTCAGAGATATTTTTAAAGGGATGATGTAATCACATATAAATTTTAGCATGAGTAAGGGGGAGACCCATGGTTGGGCTGATGTGAATAGACCGAATTGGTCACTATTTCAATAGTCCAGACAAAAGATAATGAAAATTAAAAGTAAAGCAAGCTGCAGAAAGAAATCCACATATATATGGACAACTAATAAAGACAAAGGACCCAAGAATATACAAAGGAGAAAGGAAAGCCTCTTCAACAAATGGTATTGAGAACACTTCACAGCCACGTGCAAAGAATGAAACTAGACCACTATTTTACACCGTACACAAAAATCAACTCAAAATAGATTAAAGATGTGAACGTAAGACCTGAAACAATAAAATACACAGAGGAAAACATAGGTGCTAGGCTTCTGGACATCGGTCTTAGTAGTGTTTTTTGAATTTGACTCCAGAGGGAAGGGAAACAAAAATAAAAATAAAGAAACTGGACTATATCAAACTAAAAAGCTTCTGTACAGCAAAGAAAACCATCAACAAAACAAGGCCACCAGCAGAATGGGAGAAGATATCCCCAAATGATATTTCTCATAAGGCGTTAATATCCAAAATATATAAAGAACTTATATGACTCAAAAACAAAAAACAAACAATCCAGTCAACAATGGGCAGAGGGCCTGAGTAAACATTTTTCCAAGGAAGACCTACAAGCACACGAAAAGGTGTTCAACATTACTAATTATTAGGGAAACGCAAATTAAAACCAATAGATACCACCTCACACCTGTTGGAATGGCTGTTATCAACGAGACAGGAAATGACAACTGTTAGAAAGGATGCAGAAAAAAGAAACCCCCATGCGCTGCTGGTGGGAATGCAAATTGGTGCAACCACTACGGAAACCAGTATGGAGGTTTCTCAAAAAAATAAAAAAGAACTGCCATATTATCCAGTAATTCCGCTTCTGGGTATTTATCTGGAGAAAATGGAAACAGTGCCTTGAAAAGCTATATACACCCCCATGTTTATTGATGAATGAGGGGAGAAAGAAAATGCAGTATAAATATACAAGGGGGTATTATCTGGCCACAAAAAAGAAAGAATTCTTGCCATTAGTAATAACATTGATGGACCTTGAGGACGCTATGCTAAGTAAAATAAGTCAGAGAAAGAAAAATACCAAATGATCTCACTTCTATGTGGAATCAAAACAAAACAAAAACCAGCTCATTGATACAGAGAACAGATTGGTGGTGGCCAGAGGTGAGGGCAGGGGATGGGACAAAGGATACAAATTTCCAGCTATAAAATAAATAAATCATGGGGATCCAATGTACAGCATGACAACTACTGTTAATAATATTGTGTGGCATATTTGAAAGTTGCTAAGAGAGTAAATCTTGAAAGTTCTCACCGCAAAAAGAATTTGTAACTATATGTGGTGATGCATGTTAACTAGGTTTCCTGTGATCATTTCCCAATACATACAAATATCAAATCGTTATGTTGCACACCTGAAATCAATGTTGGATGTCCATTATACTTCAATAAAGAGCCCCCCTCTGAAAAAGAGCATAAATATGAGAAACTGATTTAATTCTAACCAACAGATAACATTGTAAAATACAAGCATATACATATTTCTTCCTTTGACTAAATGTTGCCTGGAAATCACCACAATATATTATCACGAACGTGAGGATGCTACTGCCATAGAGTCAGTAAAGTGGTGGTGACTTCCTGCAGAGTCAATGCCACAAACCACAGGATAGCACAATTCATATATCCAGTGCAATAGCAAAATTATAAACCACCCTGGCTGGTGTGACTCAGTGGATTGAGTGCCAGCCTGCAAACTGAAAGGTCACGAGTTCAATTCCCAGTCAGGGCACATGCCTGGGTTGTAGGCCAGGTCCCCAGTAGGGGGCATGTGAGAGGCAACCCACCAGTGTATCTCTTGCACATCACATCGATATTTCTCTCCTTCTCTTTCTCCTTCCCTTCCTCTCTCTCTAAAACTAAATAAATAAAATCTTTTTTAAAAATTATAAACCACATTAATCACATGAGGATGTGAACACATCTCTAGGCTTTCCTTCTAGATATGTGAAATCCAAAATGGATACTTACTGGAACAGAGGAAGACTCCTTTAACAAGAAGCTCTGTGAGGGTTCAGAAGTATGACTTGATGAAATGAAAATATTATACCTGAAAATTAAGATGCAAGTTTCTTGGGGTATTGTACTAGAATTTAGCAAGGGTAGGCTTTATTGTTAAAAATTATTATAGTTTGCATTATATATTAGTTTCAGATGTATAACATAGTGATTTGTCATTGATATACCCATACTAAGCCTATGATGTGATCACCGTACTAAGCCTAGTAACCACCTGTACTCATGCAATGTTATTACAATATTATTGATTATATTTCCTGAGCTGTACACCACATCACTGTGGTTTATTTATTTTATCACTGGAAGTTTATATCTGTTATTAACCTTCACCTTTTTCACTCCACCCCTACCTCCTCCCCTTTGGCAACCAGCAGTTTGTTCTCTGTATCTATGGGTCTATTTACGTTTCGTTTTGTTTATTCACTTGTTTTGTTTTTTTAGATTCCACATATACATGAAATAATATGGTATTTATCTTTCTCTGTTCAACTTTTTTTCACTTAGCATAATACTCTCCAGGTCCAGCCATGTTGTCACAAGTGGCAAAACATCATTCTTTTTCATTGCTAAGTAATATTCCTTTGTGTATATATACATCTTCTTTATCTATTCATCTATCAATAGACAATTAGGTTGCTTCCATATCTTGGCTACTGTAAATAATACTGTGAGAGGGTAGCTCCTCGATGGTAGCTCCTCGATGGTCCCAAAATGCCAAGTCTCAATGCCAGAACTGCTAGTCAGTGAGAGATTGCAGAGGGCTTCAGGATATCCGCCTGGAATTCATTCCCTCTACAATCACTCATCGAAGGACACTATGTATCAGGCAGTGTTTCAGGCACTGAGGAATACAGTAATGAGAAAAAACGTAAATATCCCTGCCCTTTGGGAGCTTGCATTGCAGTAGAGGGAGACCGGCAGTAAACAAATAAGTAAAATATACAGGGTCCGGCAGAAATAAGACCTGCTTGAGTGAGGTTGGTAGGGTAATAATATGGGTGTAACAACTTATAGTTTTAATTTGAACATGTCACCTAAAATGCCATGTGGTGTCCTTGAGTGTGATGCAGTTTTGTTACAGAGAATTACATGCTTACTTATGATTTTGTAATAAAAAAGGGGGGGGCGTTATTCGTGCTGGGCCCTGTATAGTGTGTTAGATGGTGATACATGCTATGGAGAAAAATAAGACAGAAACGGGAGATGGTTAGGATGATAAGGGGGAATTTCAGTGAATAAGTGACATTTGAGTAGAGACCTGTAAAGAGTTTATGGAACAAAGCACATGATACTTGGGTTAAAAGTGTTCCACGGGGGAGGAATGTGTCCGGTGGTTCTGAAAAATAGCAAGGAGGCCAATGCGGCTGGGGCGGGGTGAGTTCAATGACAAGTGGCATGAGAAGTCAGAGATAGTAAGATGCCAGATCACAGAGTCCTCCAAAAGGGTAAGGACTTTGGCTTTTGCTCTGAATGAGATGAGAAGTCATTGGACGGGTTTGAACAATGCGGTAACATAATCCGGCTTATGTTTTAGTAGGATTATTCTGGCTATTGGATAGAGAACAGATTGAGGTGATGACAAGATTGGAAGTTGAAAGACCAGTTAAGAAGTTACCAGTGCAATCTCGGTAAAAGATTATGGGCACCATACATCAAAAAGTTGGTAGTAGTAGAGGCTGATTGATTTCCTAGCAATGGAGGTGGCAGGAAGTAGTCATAGTCTGGGTATATTTTGAGGATAGTACCAAGAGGATTTATTGATGGAATGAATGTGAATGTGATAAAAAGTAAAGAGTCAACATAAATACAGAGGGTCGTGTGTTTGGGGAACTGAGCGAAAAAGGTGAAGGGATTAAGGAGTGTGAGTTCTGTCTGGAAAAAGTACAGCCATTTTTAATATAACAAGAACCAATTGTGCAACATCGATGTAACCTGGCAGCCAAGGAGAGTGGACTGGAATGCACATGCGTGAACAATGACGACTTCACTGTACTAGTCAGTGGGGACAGTAGATACCATTGAGTGAGCATGTGTCCTATGTGGCTGTCACATTCAAAGTCACTGAGCAAGTAGAGCAATGAATCTGCATCAAATTTTGCATTAAACTTGAACATTCCTCCACGGGAAATATTTGGATGATTCAGAAGGCCGCAGCTATGGGCAACTGGTGATTGGCAGCTTCATTACAACAACATGCCCATCCATGCATCACATCTTATCCAGAGTTTTTTGGCAAAACCTCAAATCACCCAGGTGACTCAGACCCTCCTACAGCCCAGATTTGGCACCCTGCGACTTCTGGCTTTTCCCAAAACTAAAATCACCT
>PVJD01011266.1:0-47400 GCA_004026545.1 Mormoops blainvillei | reverse complement strand
ACACACACACACACACACAGAGAAAACCATTGCTTCCCCTTTGCTCTAAAGTGTCTGATCATTGCTGTTCTTCTCTTAAATCCAGTGACCTTCTAGTCCCATGGTGATGTCAGAAAGGACAGCACCCACGGGCTCACGAAGGTGACTCAGATACTCATGTCCGGACACCTTCCCCTCATTTATATAATTAGAATTCTCCCAGGCGCTTCCTGATTTCCCTGATGGCTTGAGCGCCACAGCCCGCCAGGATCTGCAGGCTGTGAGCAATCGCGGCAGCCGGGAAGATGCTGACTTGCAGTTTGTGGTCCAGCTCTGCCGGACAGGGAGTAGTGACCTGGGTCGCCCCTGGGACACCAGCAGAGACTGTGCTAGAAAAGGGAATGTCCACTAAAGGGCAACTAAAGGAGTGTGCCCTCCCATGGGCAGTGTTTCTCAGCTGCAGGCCAAGCGCCTGGCTCCCCGTAAACCACTGCCATGGTGGCTTTCCCGGTGTCGTCAGAGCAGATGCTGTACATCCAGTGAGGCTCAGGCTGGCTAGTGATAGGGCAGGGAGGACATCTGAGTGGTGGAAGTCTCCAATTGCTTCCCGGTGTCATTTCTTCCCTTCTGCCACAGGAACAGAATCCCCATCATTAGCGGAGAACAAGGCACCCCAAAATAGAAACTGTACTTGTCAGACTACCTTAAAAAAATTCTGGCCAATGGGACATAAGCGGAGGTCCTATGTGCCACTTGGGGAGAGGGACGGTGCCTTTCTTTCCTCTTACCCCCCTTGCTGGTTGGAATGCCAGTGGAATGACTGGAGCCCCAGGAGCCATTTTGGGCCATGAAGTGGTCTTGGGAATGGAAGTCACTTGTGGCAAAGCAAAAAGACAGAAGAAACCTGGGTCTGTCACGCCGCCGTGCTACCTTCCAGCTCTGGGCTGCCTGACTCTAGATTTCTTGAACATTAGAAAGAGGTCAATTTTTCATTTTTAAAGAGCCATTCTCACGCTGTGTTATTTCTTTTTCTTTATGACAGACCTAACCTCAGCTCACTCAGTTTCCTACTGCACTGGCCATGATTACTACAGCGCTTGCACACCGTCTGCCCTCAGGGTGTGTGTCTACCTGCTGCGGAAAGTCTGCAGGTCCCAGTGGGAAGGGGGTAAGGCATTGTTCACTGTTTGATGTAAAGTTGGTTGAGCTCCTCCCTACGCACAAGGCACTGCAGAGGTCAAGCAGGCGCTTCCCGGGGTTCTCCTCCGTCTCGGGCCCTCTACCACTACCCTGTCCCTCCATTTCTTCCTTCATTTATGCATTCATTTGTTCAACAAATATGTATGAAGAACTTCCACATATCAGGCATTATATGAGGTCCTGGGATCACAGTGGTGCAGTGAAACAGAGGCGGCACCTGCCCTTGTGAAGTTAAGAGTATAGAATGATACAGCATAGGATGGGTATACTTTGGATTCCTATGTCTTTAAGAAAAATAAAGTTGTAATAACATTATGTATTTCTTGTTTCAAACGTGACATATTCAGTAAGCAAAGAGGAGAAAGTAGTCACATGTAATTCAGGAACGAATATTAACATTTTGCTCTTTTTCAAAAGTCTTAGTATGAATATACATTTGGGTTTTGTTTTGTTTTCTTACACTGGGATTCTTTTATTTTGGGACTTGCTCTTTTCACATCATACTGTACTGTGAACATCTCACCATGACGGTAAACACGGGCCCATGGCAACATTTTTAGGAGGAATCATGTGTTGCATTAAGCGGAACTGATGTCATTTACGTGATCAGTCCTCTACTGTTGGACATGTAAGCAGGTCTTAATTTTCACACGCATGAAAAGCTACGATCATGAATGTTCACATAGCTAAACATTTTGTGTAGTTATGATTATTTCTTTGGAATACATTCTTAAAAGCAGAGTCGCTAGGTCAAATGTAGGCCTAATTCTAAGAATTTGGGTACAAATCTAAATTAACTTTAAGTGGTTAGACACATTTAGTCTCCTTTCAGCAGGCCAAGAGTTTCACTGAATGTTTCAATGTTAATATAGAAACTTAGCGAGGAATCCCATAGTTTGATGAATCACTTACACCTTTGCGTGAATCCTCTCTTCGGACTGCTTGCCTCCCCATAGCTCCCAGAGAAGGCCGGCGTCTGGTGAAGGGCACAAAGATGGGCCAGGCCGGGCAACAGGAGCCCTGCCCTGGCCACAGTGCTGCTCCAGGATTAGATCTGCCTGACTCCTGCAGAATATTCTCCCAGCTAAGGGGTAGGTTCCGCTCACCTGAAGGGCAGGACGCTCTCACTCAGCTCCAGGTCCCTCCAGTGGAAGTTAGCTCTCAACAAGGTGATGGACCACTGCCTTCTCCGACGTTGTCTTCTCTCCTGTTTCCTCCTTGTCCTCATTCTTTTTCATCTGATAATTGCTTTCCCAAAATTGAAAGAGCTTTACTGGATTTTCTGTTTATAAAATGATATAAACTCTTTGAGATAATCTTGAAGAAATACAGAAAAGGAGGAAAGATGAAAATCATCCCCAGATTTTGCTATCCAGTGATACAACCACTGTCAAGACGTAGGTGAACATCCCTCTAGGTGTCTCTTTGCATGTGCGACAACTCTCACTTATTATTTAGTCTGACAACCAATGCATGAGATAGGCAACATTATCTCTCTTTTATAATTATGAAAACCAAAGTGCTACAGATGCCAAGTTACTTGCTCAAGGCTGTAGAACTAGTTAAGTGGGGACGCGGGGTTTGAATTTCACTCTCTTACACCAAAGCCTGCAAATCTGAACCACTGTCTGGCCTCTTTGGCCCTTCTGCTCTCCTCTTTCTGTACGTATATATTTGTGTAAATGGAGTCCTTTTATTTCCTTTGCTTATTTGTTTCATTCAAAGAGGTACTGGGGCATTTTCACAGAGAGGTTAGATATTTGGCTCCAGTGTTTAAATCTTGATTGACTGCTTACTAAATCTGTGACCTTGGGCCTGCTTAACCTCCAGCCATTTTCCTCATCTGTAAAATGAGGATTACAATACCTAGCTTAAGAAATGGTTATGCGCGTTCAGTCAGATGTATTTGTAAAGCACCGGCTACATGGTCAGCACTCATTAACTATCAACTCTCCTTATCTTTCCAGGCAAGAATATGAATCGACATCACCATTTGAATGACAGTGCATTATTCTTCAGTGTGGATGTAGTCTGACCTATTTAACACACATTAGATAATGTTTCGCCTTGACAAACTTTATGTTGCCTCCAGTTCTCCATTTTGTTACTAATGTGCATCCCAACGCGTCCATCTTTGCACAGCTGTCCACTATAAATTCCTAGAAGAGGAATGGAGTCAAAGGGGCTGCAGATCACACATACAACCTGCAAAAGTGTTACACCAACTTGCTTCAAGGGGGTGGTTCTTAACAGTGTAGGTAGTGGGAGCAGGGGAGTCTTCCCTCCAGTTTCTACTTCCTCCTTCCCTATTTGCTGCGAGGGGCAAGTCACTTTGTAGAGAACACTACCATCCAATTAACTCCGTTAAAAGTTCTTTCTTCCTCTGTCTGTTAAAAACAAAATTCAACTGAATAAATTTTAAAGGTCTTCTTGGCTTTACTGAATGATTTATGAATTGGGCGACGTTCCATCTCGCACATAAGAAGGAGCTCTGAGGAACTGTACAAAATGGAAGCGTCTTATAGGTGCAAGGGAGATAGGCAAAGAAACTACCAGCGAAAAGTGGATTTGTTCAGGCAGGGTCACCTTCCTTTAGGGGAAGGTAGGGAGCCTACCAGGCAAATAACCTCACCAGTGCTGACCAGGTCATTTCGGGTCGACTGTTAAGATTACATTCCCGGGAGAGGTTGAAAGTGTAATTTGCTTAGGTATTAAGCCTCTGTTTGGTGACATGGGCTTACCACAAGTGCCTCCATTTTGGGCCTGTTTTCTCTTTTTAGCACTTCCTTTCTCAAATTAAAACAAAGGAAACCCCACATCTGTTACAAAAGGGTAAAATTAAAGGTGCCATAATTCAGTTGAAAATAAAAGTTCCTCAAACTCAATTCTGCTGAGTCCTCATACATTAAAGTGTGTGTGTGCGCACTTAATCTATATGGTACGCGCAAATACAGACTTAATTACTTATATAGGGGAGGGCATATGTCTAAGTTATTTATACACACACACACACACACAAATGTGTGTATTTTTTAAAAGAGAAAACTATAACCCCTTCTTCTCAAGTTCCAGACTGACATTTCTTACATAAATATTAAATATACCAGCAGTGCCCTCAGCAGTCCCCAGAAACTGTCTCTTGCTTCAACAGGGTTTGGACAGAACAGACCCAGGGATGCCCCTTCTTCCAGCCTCCGACCCCCCTCCAACCTCTTCCAGTCACCACCTTCAGAACCACCTCAGCCAACCTCAGCCTTCGAGACCAGCTAACATTGTTTTTTGTTTGTTTGTTTGTTTGTTTTACCTTAACTTCTCATCCCTGAACAACCACAAGCTTCCAAATTTGTCAGAATTATTCCACCGAGGTGGAGGCTGCTGTCAACAGCCCGGCCCCCCTGTACCTGCGGGCCCCCCACTCCTACCTCTCTCTGGGCTCCTACTTTGACTGGGATGATGTAGCTCTGCAAGGCATGGGCCGCTTCTTCCGCGAATTGGCCAAAAAGAAGTGCAAGGTCTCTTAAAGCTGCAAAACCAGCCTGGTGGCTGCATTCTCTTCCAGGACACGCTGAAGCCTTCGTATAACGAGTAGGGTGACACTCAGGATGCCACGGAAGCCACCTTGGCCTTGGAGAAGGACCTGAACCAGGCCCTTCTGGATCTGCAGACCCTGGGTTTGGCCCGTACAGCCCCTCAGTTCTGTGACTTCCTGTGAACCACTTCCTGGATGAGCAGGTGAAACTCATCCAGGAGATGGGCGACCACCTGACTCACCTCTGCAGGCTGGTGGCCCCCAGGCTGGGCTAGGTGAGTGTCTCTTCGAAAGGCCCCCCCTCAAGCACGACTAGGAGCCTTCGGAGCCCTGGGCCTTCGAGGGGCCCCTCTGCATTTCCCTGGTATCTGGCTTTTTCCAGAGCTTCTCCCTAAAACCACTAGGGATCCTTTTAACCACCCTGCAGCCCTCTCCCATGCATTGGACCAAATGGAAACAATAAAGCTTTTTGCAGAAAAAGAAATATTTCTTTGTTTCTTTCATTTTTATACATGTTTTGGAATACTACGTATTTACTTTCCTGATTTTCACAGACATTGCTGATCTGTGCCTGGGCTGTGTGAAACTAGCGTGTAACCCGGAAACGAGAGTAGGTGAGGCAGCCGCCAGGAATGCTGGGAGCCTGCAGAGCAGTTACAATTGATCAGAAGGTGGATACTGGCAGCTGATTTCCCTGCTGTCTCTCCTCCACCTTCTGCACCCCTGAGTGGGGGGAAAAACCCTGAATACAGAGGCTCAGCTACTCCCTCCTTTGACTTCATATCCATATGAGAGATACAAAGAGGTTTCAGTTGTGTCTTAAAATTCAGTTTTACTCTAAATTTCTTAAGGCAAGGAGCCATGGGGGACTCCAGTTGGACGATGAAGTCGTAATCAGATCATCTGGTCCATTTGCCTCCAGCAAGGCTGGGCGCTTCCCAACAATAGGCTCCCCGGAGTTTTCTGGTTTGGAGTCAAGCCCCTGGGGACACTGCCTCACTGTTAAGTAGACCATGAAATGAAGCGGAGGAGAGCTCTCTCCCTCTGTGTTCCTTCCCCGCAATGTAATTGCATTTGTGGTCCGCGTCCATTCTGATGAGGGGTAGTTAGAAGTCAAACCATCTCGCCCTCCAGCCAAATCTTAACCAGGAGGGAAGGTGGTAAGTCCATATTAGTTCCGTTTTTAAACACATCGAACATTTTCAGAAATGCAGTTTAAACCGTAGTGGGACCCCACCGTCCCTAATACTTCACCCGAGTCAGCGTTTTCAAATGTCCTTTGAAACAGAGCGATGTAGCAGGGGACCTGTGCAGGCCCCAGCCCTGAAGCTGACTAAGGCCACCGGGAGGGCAGTTCACTTGACTCCAGGGGGCTCTTCCCACGACAACAGTAATACGTTCACTTCCCACCCACCTCATGGGTATTGCTGCTGTGAAGACCAGCTGAAGTACTGCAACATGAAAGTATTAGGGAAATATACAGCGCAAGGTATTTATTACTGCTGGGCAGACACAGACTAATTCTTCTCTCTCCGTGCAAGCCTGTGGGCCCTTATGTCCTGCTTGGCTCTTACTCCAGCTTCCAAATACCTCAAAGGAAGAAGATTGTATCCCACCCAAGTTATTTATTCCCCAGCTTAGAAATCCTCATTATCTGAGAGTTCTTTCGATGTCTACCCCCTACCCGTGGCACAGCCAAGGAAATTAATTGCCTCTTGTGTCGCTCTCAGAGGAGAAGAGATTATCTCCTTCACTAGGGCCCAACCTGGAAGTCTGTTTAGATCCTTCCTCAGCTGCTGTGTTTTCTTCTTTCTCTTTACAGCGGAGGAAAGGCAAGATTTATTTTATATGCAGTTAAGAGAAATGTCAACAATTTATCTTATGTGCAGTTCAGATGATAATCCTGGAAGAAGGGATGACTCAGAAGGAGGCTGAGGATAGGTTTCGAGAGGAGGCGAATGTTTCAATGTGGCTAATGTGGCATCCACAGCTGCACCTCCCGCAGCTGATCAGGGAGTTCCCTGCTGAGGCAGGAAAGAATGCCGGGGGAGAAAAACAAGACCTCACAGTGACGGTTATAGAGGCATAGGACTGGAGCTCTGAAAGTCATGGACTTGTCATTGGTCCAGCCAGGGTAGGGGCCCAGCAATGCTCTGTTTTCCAGAATCTTCTTTTGCAAGAAGAGAATGCTCTGAAGGCACTCGCTCAAACAAGGCTCAGGGGTGCATATTCCCATCAGCCGTATTCTGCAGAAAAAGAAATTCGAGTACAATCGTGGGCTGCATAATGATGACAATGTGTTCTGAGAAACAGGTCATGAGATGGTCTAGCCCACTGCACACCTAGACTGTAAGGTTACGCTTGTCGCTCCGAGGCTACAGACCTGTACCGCCTGCTACCGCGCTGAATACTTTAGGCAATTGTAACACGACGGCAAGTATTTGTGTATCTAAACTTAGAAAAGCTACCCTAAAAATACAGTGTGAAAGATGAAAAATGGTACACCTATATCCGGCACTCGGCATGAATGGGCTTGTAGGGCTGGAAGTTGCACTGGGTGAGTGAGTGGTGAGTGAATGCGAAGGCCGGGGACATGACGGTACGCTACCGCAGGTTTTATAACACTGTACCCTTAGGCTACCACTAAAGTTATAAAAAATAACGTAGTGCTGGGTTGTGGCATTGCGACGGCTACAGTGGGCGGTAGGAATTCTTCCGCTCCGTCGTAATCTCATGGGACCCCCGCTGTAAGTGTATGCAGTTCATTGTTGACAAAGCGGTCATCATGCAGCGCATGGCTTATATGCCCGTCCTTACGTTTTGCATCTTCTTGCACCTACACAATGAGCCCTTTATCAAAGCTCGGCAGCTTTTCGGTGGCACTGAAGTGTTGAAGTAAGTTCCAGCACGGAGATTTCTACTGGGAGGCTTTCGTGTTTTGCTTTCCAGTAGGAAGCGGCTGCTCCGTGGGCGGCGGGTCATTTTGAATTTGAATATAAAGTGGTCCGTTGGGATGTAGGTATGAGAAATTGCCCCCCTCCAAGCCCAAGCTGGCTTTCACCAAAGCAGAGAAAGGACTTCTGAAGATCGAAATCCCCCAACCCCCATTTACTCCCTGCAGCGGCGAGGCTTTCCCTGGACTCCTTGGGTATGACGGTGAGTCTCCCAGCCCAGAGTGATCTGCAGAGTCTTGGAACGCAGCCCACCTTCAGCTCTGTCAGCGCTTCAGCAGTGGCCCTTGGCATCGGATCCTGGCACTAAGCCTGCCCCTAACAATAGTGGGGCCTAGAGCAAGATTACAGCTGGAAGTCCTGAGCACTCAGTCCAGCTCCATCTTGCTCTACGCGGGATTTTTGCTCCAAAGTGCACTAACCCCGCCCCCACCCCAGCACGACACACACACATACACATACACACACAAAGCTACCTTTAGCCACTGCCTGGGCGCAGCTCATCGTCGGGAGGATGGATCCATGCAAGCCTTGGAAATCATCTGCACGTGGGCAGGGAATTCCAAGATTCTGGGTGACTGAGGGCACATCCTCTTGGCCCCATAGTCTCTTTGCCCCATGGAAGAGGCGCAAAGGCAGAGGGGGTCCAGGGCAGGGCCATTTAAGACTCACTCCACTTGCCAGCCATAGGCAAGTTGCTCAGGCTACCTCTGCCCCACATTCTCCATCTGTTAAATGGGAACGATAGTCACACCTCATGGCCTATTGTAAGCCCGGAGAGAGCTCTTAGTAAGCACTCAGGAAACGATAGCTGTGACCATTCTTATTAGGCCGTTCTTGGACTCTGTGTTCCAAACAAGAAACCAGCCACCCAGTATCTGCACTCACATCATTTAAACACTCCGGTCACTGGTCAGTCACCACCGAGCACTGATGAGTGGTACAACCGAAATGTGATGCAAGTCAGTAAGTAATTTTCCTAGTAGTTACCTTAGAAACAGTGTCAAGAAACAGAAAGAGCTGGTTGTATGATGTACTTTATGTAACCCAATATATCTATTATTTCAACATGTAATAAACTTAAAAGCTATTACTGAGATACTTCACTTTTTTTTTTGTACTAAAGCTTTGAAAGCCATTGTTTATTTTATACTTACTGCGCACCTCAACTTGGACTGGCAACGCTTCACGTGCCCGAAGGCTCTAGATTCTTGCTGCTCCAAGTGTGGCCTGCGAGCCAGCTGTACCTGCACCAGCCTGGGGCTCATTAGAAATGCAGAATCTCAAGCCCCGGCCAGGCCTCCTGAGTCAGAATCAGCATTTCAGCAAGTTCCCCAGGTGACCTCTGTACACGTTGAAGTCTCAGCGGCGCTACTGGCTGAAAGCAAACTTGGAGCTTAGCGAAAGCAGAAGGGAACTCTCTCCTCTCGCTTTCCTTCTTGGTGCCTCTCTCCCTGTGGCTTTCCAGAGCGTGCATCCCTGGTTCCGTTTGAGACCCCTCTGGAGGGCTTTATGAATATGATAGCTGGGCTCACTCCAGAGATCTTGATTTAATTGGTCAGGGAGGGATCTGGGCAGTAGACATTTTTAAAGATGCTCCACGGGGGATACTAACATGCAGCCTGCTGGTGACACTAACACCCAACACTGTGGCCTCATTCGGTCCTTTCGTGAGGCAGGGAAAATGCACCTGCGCTTGTATTTTTGAGGGCTTTAGAGGAAGTCAGATTGAGCAATGCAGATGGTATAAGCAGTCAAATCTCTGTAAAATTGTACAAATATTCCTAATTGTCTCACAAACTTCCAGAAACTGTGAAAATAGTATCCCTTTGAGAAACTAAGGCATTCCTCTCTGGTGTTATCTCTTCCTGGTTACCGTGTGCTAGCTGAGCTAATTTCCTGGGGGGTGACTGAAATATGAGAGGAATATAGGATTCACACATTTATTAAACAAGTAATTATCCTAATGAAAGTGCCCATGTTCGACATATTACTATTGTTTGGTTCTTTCCAGGAAAGATTTATTAATAAACAGATATTCATTGAATCCCTATTGTGCACTTGATTCAGTGGGGCTGCCAAGATATTTCAAAATGATAGACCCTAGTCTTGGTCAGGTAGCTCGGTTGATTAGAGAGTGTTGTCCTTCTACACCAAGGTTACGGGTTCAATCCCTAGTCAGGGCATGTATAAGAATCAACCGATGATTCAATGTTATTGAATGAGTGCAACAACAAATTGATCTCTGTCTCTCTCAAATCAATAAATTTAAAAAAAATTTATTTTTTTAAATGACAGACTCCACCTTCAAGGACCTTACCACTTCATGGGGACCTGCATGGGTATGGGATCTGGGAGAGTTGAGTTCTATCTGTCCTTCAGTTTCTGGATCTGTAGAAAGGTAAATGAAAACCAAAATCCTTATTACCAGTGCTTGGGATGTCTGAGGGATTTCAAGCACCATCACTTTTTTATATTATAGGCTAGCATTTTTTAACCTTAAAAAAGTAATCTTGATGTCTAAATCTCTCTCCCTCAGGTCACCCCGTTTCTTCTTGCAAAGAAAGCTTTCTGGATGAGGTAGAAATGTGATTGTACATCACTGAGGGTTCACCTTCACAACTTTTCCCCCACTGTTTGGAGAGACTGCATACAGCCTGCTCTCCTGGTCAGCAGGGCCTGCATCCAAACTCTGATCCAAAATATTTGAGAAAAAAATTTATGTCGATGCTGATGTTTACCGTGCGGTTAGTTAGGACTACAGTGGTGTGTCAGTATCAAGCAGACAGTTTTTTCTTGTCATTATTCCTTAAACCATACAGTATGACAATTATTTATATAGTGTTTACATTGTTTTGGGTATTCTAAGTAATCTAGAGATGCTTTAAAGTATATGGAAGGATGTGTTAGGTTATATGCAAATACTGTGCCATTTTATGTGAGGGACTTAGGCCTCCTCACATTTTGGTCACCCTGGGCCTCCTGGAACCAAACACGCATCTATGAGGAGGACTGACTATATTTAGCATAATGATGAAGCAGGCAGAGATAGGAAACATTTTTTATCGTGCAAATCATGCACACTGAAAAGGAAGATTTTTGTGGTATCCCACTTCCTTCCAGAATGCGTTGGGGATGTAGGGTGCACCTGTACCCCCCACTCCCCCCGCCTCGCTTGCATTCTTGCCTGATAGGAACCAGGGAGAGAGAAGAGGAGAGAGGAAGGGTGGGGGACCCCGCTGCCACCCAGCAGATGGTCATATGTGCCTTGGCATTTCTCACTCAGACTGTGCCCCAGCACTGGGACTGTTAAATGTATTTCTGCAAAAAGTTTTGTGCAAACACAAAGCAGAGAGTCAGCAAGACAGGGAGAGAGGAAGAGGGCAAGCAGGGACCTATGAGAGAAAAGGCCTTCTGTTGAAAAAAAAATCCCATCTTAAGAACAAATTAGTTTGACAGCACATTGGTCATTGTGTCACATCGAGCTGAGTTTTAACCTGGCTACCCTGAGGAGCGGTTTAACAGACATCAAGCTGCCTGCTTACAGCCAAAGCCTCCCCGACAGGACACATGGCTGGGGCTGGATGCAGATGTTATACCCCTCCCCCCTGCCCCTGCCCCATCCTTGGCAAACTCAATCTCCACCCCACCCCTGTGTCACCCCATGTGCAGGCAGGTGATGGGCACTTGGCAGGCACCACTCCGGCTCTGGCTTGAGTTTCTTCCTCATGGACCTGCTTCCCACACTTCCTTCTGGCCCACGAGACTGTAAATGTCAGCCTGCCATCACCTGACTTTCCGTGCTCACCATCCGGAGGGGCAGAGCTGACCTGAAGCCGACAGCGAGCATTCTCATGGCAGGTAAACTGGGGACTTGGAGCCTATCAGGGGTGATTGAAAGGCCTAACTCCGTCCTTTCCCCAGTTCTGGGCGCTGGCCTGCTGAGCCCATGTCCCCGGGAACTTGCCTTTGTGATTGTGTGACACCTGGGGAAAAAATAATAGCATGTTTCCCCAAGTAGCTTCTCTGTGGAAAGATAATGTCAGAAGGAGGGGGAGAGAAGGAGGGGCAGGAGGGGAACTTCACAGCTGACACCAGCAATAGCTGTCTTGCTATCTTTGGCTGCTGCTGAGGCAAAGGAAGCCTTGCGCGCTTCTGCTAAGTGAAGGGTGAGCAGCTGGGGCAGACAGTCGGTGAGCTGGAAGCTGGCGGTGATTCAGACACACAGAGCTTGCTGAGCCAGTGTGATTTATAAGAAGGTGCAGGAAGGGAAGGGGGAAGGGAGTGACTAATAAGGAAGTAACTGTGAAATAGAACCTGTTTGGGTTTGTGACAGCTCCTGGTGGGAGAGGGAACGTGCCCGTTACTAGGACTGATGAGGACAGAAGTGCGTGTTACTTCACGGGGGCACTGCTGGCCCCCATCTAAAAAAGTGGCCTTGTGTCAGGAACAAGGCGCTTTAGACAGATGCAGGATTTGCATGGCCAGAGCTTGAGCTGAAGAGGCCTGACAGGTTTGATAACTGAGTGAGTGCAAAATGAAGGGGCCAGGGAATGAATAATAAAGAAAATACAGAAACAGAGCGGACAGTTTAGACAATTAAAGGGGGAAATGCATGGCATTCTACCGTCCTAATGAAGATCTTTTCATCTTGCGTATGCTTTTCAAGCTTTGCCCACACATACATGTTTTTACAAGAATTTCAGTGCACCCAGAATTTCTTACTGCTTTTTTCATGTGTCCTTTGTCATCAGAATTCCCATGTTACTTCATACTCTTATCACTGATACTAGCTATAAAAGATTCCACTTCACGGATATATCATAATTTACTAAAATATTTCTCTATTCTGTAAGTACATTGCTTTCTTTTCTAAAAGAGTTTTACTGAGGTGTGATTGGTATACAATAAGTGGCACAAATGTATCTGATAAGTTTGCTATATGTATCACCTGTGAAACCATCCCCACAATCAAGATAAGAACATACTCATCACCCCCCAAAAGTTTCCTCCTGCCCTTTGTAACCTCTCCTCCCCCATCAGGGTCATTTCTCTGTGGTAGGCTGTAATTGTGGTGGCCCCCTGTGTCTCCTTGTATTCATGGGCTTAAAAAGTCCCCTCCCTTTGAATTAGGGCTTCTCTGGGATCTGTTCTAAGCCAGAGAATGGGGTGAGAGTGATACCATGCTAGTTTCAGGCCTAAGCCTTAGAAAGTCCTAGCAGCTTATGCTCTTGCACTCTTGAAATGTTTCTTCATGGAACGTAGATGCCATGCCACGAGGAAGCTCAACAACCACGTGGAGAGGACCCCTGGTCTATCAAGAACGAGTCATCTGGGTCTTGCAGGCCTCCCACTACTTGACCCCACCCAACAAGAATCAGGTTAGCCCAGTCATCCCATTGAGTCCTGAGAAATAATACATCATTGTAGTTTAAGCGACTAAGTTTTGGGGCAACTGCTTACCTAATCATCAACAAGTAACACAGGCTGAGAATATAAGCAATTATTGTTAACATAGGCTCCCATTCTTTGAGCATCTCATGAAACAGTGCAAGAGAGATGAGGCAGGTGTTTTTTCCCAATCCATGTCACTCTACAGTTATGACCTAGCACTTGCATCCTTGAGGACACCAGAGGGCCATCCTTCCACCTGCCTCTTGGGCAGAGGATGCAAGAACTAACTGAAGGGAGGGTCTGTGACATGGCTTGGGGCCCAGTGGCTTCCTGTGGGTCTGTCCCAATGTTGCACTTTAGGACACTCCCTGGGATTGGGGGCAAGGCCCAAAGCAGTGCTCAGGGCACCCCTAGTGACCCTCTCCAATCAATGACATTCACAGAATGATCATGTCACGCTTCCTTCCTCTCAGACTGGCTGAGAGACTTCGGGAAATCATTATCCCCTTTAATACCCATCATGAGTGCTTATCCTGGAAAAATGCTTATCCTGGAAAAAATGTCCTGTTTTCCACTCGCCCATGGATGGACATTTGAGTTGTTCCCAGTTTTTAGCTCCTGTGAATAAAGTTGCTCTGAACATTTGCGTGCTAGTCTTTGGGTGGGCACATGCTTTCATTTCTCTGTGTACATACCTGTGAGTGGAATGACAAGATCATATAGTGGGTGACTACTGAATTACTTAAAATATTTCTTTATTAAATAGACTATTTTTTTAAGAGCAATTACAGGTTTACAGTAAAGTTGAGCAGAAAGTGCAGAGAGTTCCCGTATACCCCTAAAGAAGCACACACACATCGTGCACCTGATGGGTGGTGTAACAATGGGTTAACCTATTGTGCATCGACGCATTATTCTCCACCGAAGTCCATAATTAATAGAGGGGGTAGGAGAGGAAAAAGGTTTTCTCTGACCGTTTTAGAGTCCTGGGCTAGGCCTGAAAATTAAACTGACAAAGACAGCTGGATAGGAGAAAAGCGCACACATGTATTTAATCTGAGTTCCACATGACTTGGGAACATTCGTAAAGAAGGAAGAGCCAAAGGAACAGTCAAACCTGAGTATTTTTATGTTGGGTGTGATAAAAAGTGGTCCCTCGTGGAGCAATATGGGAGGTTACTGTGATGACGTGAGCATAGTCCACTACGGGAAGAATGCTGGATTCCTCGGGACTACAGAGGGGGCTGCTCCAATGAGGGTTTTATGACCTGTTTCGGGGGTAAAGGAGGGAGTCAGTGTGCCCTTTCTGTTTTGGCTGTTTTCTCAAAGTTTTTCTGCTTAAAATACTCAATATGCCAAGGTGTCATATTTTGGGTTTAGCATGTCCTGATCCCCATCAAGGGCAAGTGAGAGAAAGAGGAAAGAAAAAGGAAGGAAGAAAAAGAAAAAAGGCAGGTGAACATCTGGGAATGTTCCTGCTTTCTAACTCAGCAGCAAAACTTGGTGTTATAAAAATCTATTAAAAAATATAACAGCCCATCTTCAGCCCTAGAACTGTGAATTCTCAACTGAATAAGGAAGTGTTTCATTTCCTTTAATTTGCATGTTAATGCAATGCAAATACCAGAATGCTGGGAAGTGAAGGGGTGGGGAGTGCCACCAGCTGTAAACACTTGGTTAAGAAGTTGAACACAGCATATCAGCATGTGTCAGGGCACAAAGATAACAGGTAAGGAGACGCAAGGTCTGATAAAACACAGATCATTTTATTCCACAGATCTAAGGACAGACAGGAGTGTTGCAACAGATAGACCAGCAGCAGGCTAAGTGGGCGTTAAAGACAAGACGCATCTTTGTTTTGAAGTTCACTCGAGATCAATGTCAGTGGAACGGAGTGATATGAAAGGCAGGGAAACATTGGCAGGGAAAGCACCGACACAGTTGTCTGTGTGCTGCACAGAAAAGAGCTGGAAGAAACACAAGTTTGTGCGCCGTGTCATGCAAGAGCCTGCTGGAGAGTGAAACCCATCTTTAAAAACTCACATTGCATGAGTGGTTTGCTTCTGCAGCTTTGCTGAAGATCAGAGTATTACTTAGCTTTCTTTTTTTCTTAAAAGAAAAGCAACAGTTTTGCTTTGAATTGGCTAAGTAAGAACCAGACTTCATGATCGGATACCGACAGCATTGTCTTTAGATGTTGTCTATCACGGTCCGCCGGGCTCAGCTGTTGGACAGAATGCGTGTTGAATGCATAGTTCCTGTCCATGTTGGCTTTCCTTTCTCTGAGCAGCAATCTCCCATTCCCAGGCTGCACCCTCCTTCTCATCTGTCTCTGCCAGCCATGCAATTGTTTGGAGGGCTCCATCTACATGGTGTCCACTAAAACTTAGAGAAAGAGTGGACAGTGGACTAAGGAGGCACAAGGGAGTTGCGAGTGAACAAAAGAGGGCAGGGGCCTCTGACGTTAGCTGCAGCCTGGGGTGTGGAGTTGAGAGATATTCGGAGGTCCGGTGATAACCACATCCATTTCATTCTTCTTTGAGGTCGAATTCTATGCAAGGTAACAATATTGGTTACCTAAGGCTGTCCTAACAATGACTAGAAAGTGGATAGTCTAAAACAACAGAAATTGTTTCTCTCACCAGTTCTGGAGGCCAGAAGTCCAAAATCAAGGTGTTTGCAGGGTCCGTTCGTCCTGAGAGCTCAGTGGGAGAATAAGTTCTTTGCCTCTCTCCACTCTTCTAGTGCCACCAGCAATTCTTGGCATTCCTTGCAGCTGCATCACTCCAGTCACTGCCTCCTCCATCACGTGGCCTCCCTCCCTTGTGATGTCACATCATCCTTTTATATGGACACCAGGCATGCTGGATTCAGGGCCCACATTAGTCCTGTGTGACCCCATCTTAATTAATTATATCTGCAAGTTCTGGAGGTTAGGACTTCAACATATCCTTGTAGAGGACAGAGTTCAACACATTACAGTGACTGAAGCTGAAGGATTTTGTTTATTTAAAATTTCCACCCAGGGACGCACTTATTGATTTCAGAGAGAAGGGAAGGGAGGGAGAGGGAGAGGAAGTGAAACAACGATCGCTCCAACCAGGGAGCAAGCCTGCAACATTTCAGTTTATAGGATGATGCTCCAACCCTTTGAGCCGCACTGGCCAGAGCTAAAGCTGAAGTTTTTAACTGAAGTTTTCAGCCACCATGATGCAAAGGCAGAATTGCTTTGGAATCCACCTTACCTGTTCTTACAAAGAAAATCAGAATAACGGGGTTGGGTTGGGGGTGGGGAGAAAATGTGTGATTTTAATCTGAGGAACAATACACCAAGCTTAAATATCATCTCTTTTTAAAGGGCATTTCATTCCCCAAACTCATTGTTTCTTATGCTATTACTTTCCTGAGCCTCAGTTTATTCTTCTGCAAAATGACGAATGTTAGCTTCGAAAGGAAACTTAAGGCTCCTTTCCCCGCCCTGCCTCGCCCGCCCAAGCTAAAGGTCTGTGTGATCAATGTAAAGGCATTTTTGGGTCACTGCTGCTAGGCGAAGCTTTTACTAGGTCTGCTTAAGTGAGCAAGGAGGGGTATGTCCTTGCTAACATTTGTGGAGATGATGTTAACATCAATCAGGCTACTGAAGTAGATTACAGGGGAGGCAGGCGTATCTGCCACCCTTCAAATGATAACACGTTGTCGGGCCTTTCTATGGGCCGAATTGTGTTCCCCCCAATTCACATGTTGAAGCCCTAGGCCCCCCGATGTGGCTGTATTTGGAGAGGGGACCTCAAAGGAAATAATTAAGGTTAAATAAGGTCATAAGGGTGAGACCCTGATCTAATAAGATTAGTGCCCTTATAAGACACACCAGAGAGCTCATCCTCCCTCTCTGCCTTGTGAAGAGACAGCAAGAAGGTGGCCATTTGCAAACCAGGAAGAAGGCTCTCACCAAAACTAAACCAATCAGCACCTTGATTTGGGACTTCTGAGCCAGTAGAACTGTGAGAAATAAATTTTCTGTTGTTGAAGGCACCAAGTCTATGGTATTTTATGTCAGTCCAAGCAGACCAAGACAGTCCCCTCTTGGTTTTAGGCAGGACCGGCCACTAGAGAGAAGACTACTTCCTCAGTGCTGCATGGACCAAACATGGCCACAGGTAGTGGAGCAGGACCCTCTGCAGCAGGACTGGTCACCATGGAGTGTGGTGCTTGTTTGACCTGGAGGAACGTACTCCCGTGAGTAAACCTGGGGGCTCTGTGTGCCATCCTGCCTTTGAGCAGCCTCTCTTCACCATGCTGGGGCAGCGTGAGCCTGTCGGGAGATATGTCCTCGGCGTGGCTGAGGGATGCTCGCCTACGCTAAGGAGAGCGTTTCAGGGCCTTTCATCTGTTCCTGCACCAGTCCCCCCAGGCCTCCTCCGGCGGCTTGAGTGAGGCACATACACCATGTCTTTCCCATCTGTCCTCCTTTAATTCCCCATTCTCATGACTACCCACTCACGGTAAGCTAACAAAGGAAAGCTGAGGGGGCACATGCCCTGCAGTAGCTCACTATAAACTAAGAGCCTCAATCAGTAAGAAGGTGGGTCAAGCCTGCCATGGAGCCTTGTCCACAAAGGGAAAATGGATTTCTTTGATCGACAGTAATGTTTTATTTTCCCATTTACTTCTAAACGGTGTCTAGGCAAGGGGCTCATCGTTTGATGGTGATCAGTTCGATCTTGATTATTGGATATTTGGGATTTAGAGATATAGCCTTACCCTAGATAATATTCAGTGACATCCTTTCACTCCCATGCGTAATCTCCAGACTGATACTCCTACCTTTCTTTCATGTGATTGACTTTCCTAAGACCACCCAAATCAAATAAGCCCAACATCTCTCTTTTTTTGGTAAAGAGCCATGAAAAAAAAAATCAGCAAATGCCTTGTGTCTTTTTCCCAGAACCCCTTGACTGCATTTCTGCATATGAATCTCTACCTCTGTGAGATGAGTTGGTTAACCACCTGACCACAGTAGATCCTAGAAGCCAAAAGTGTGTGATGTATTTTCAGAGGGAGGGGGTAGAGGTGCCTGTCTGACACTCTGGTCCCTGCAGTTAAGACCTGCAGGGAGAAGTCTTAGGGGAGGAGCTCTCAGGGTGGAGGGACAATTCAGGGTGAATATCCCAAAGAAGGGGCTCTGCCGTCGATGGTCAACCACGAGCTGCATATCAACGAGCCCCACTGACTCAGAGTTACACAGACCTTCAGTAGGAATCTTCAGGCAACTCTCCCATTGTTTGGCCTTGTCATCAAAATCCAGACCCCTGCCCTTCTGTAAGTCTTTTTTCTGTGCCAGGCACCATTCTAAATTCCTGCAGCCCTGATCTTGATGGTGCTCAAACTGGGGTGCAAGGATCCCAGAGGGACTAAAAAATCCTAGGGTATTTACCGCCATATAATCTTCAAAAACATTTACACAAGCATATTTGGCTGGGCTGTCTAGACAGCCGCCTTACAACCGAGCACTATTCACAATGTCAGGAACTTTTTTGTACTTGGGTTTCTCACCTTGCGTTGGCATCTTGAAGTGCTATTTAATTGTCACTGACTAGTGAAGAAAGAAAAGATGTTTTACAATTAAGTCGCATGGGAAGGGGTCACAAACCTAATACCACAGGATCCAGCAGCGTACACACCTGAGTAGAGCAAGGTGGGGTGGGACTGGGGACAAACTAGAAGCCAGGGTTCAGGCTGGGGGGGGCAGCCACTCAGTTCCAGAGCTTGTGGGCTTGTGCGAATGTGGGCCTCGTGGGGCTAGAGCTTCCAGCTTTTCAAGAGAAGTCGGAAAGGCAGATTTAATATGAGATTTCTTAGTTCTTTCCTAAAGCCACTAATTGGGAAAAAATGAATACTGTGGGGGCAAATGGAACATGTCACGGGCTACATGCAGCCTCCAGCTCCCCTACTTGCAGCGTCTAGAGAAAACTGCTAGGCGAGCTGAATTGTGGTACAGCATATGGTGGGCTCGGGATGCCAAGGACCGTCCTGGCAGGCACTGGAAACTAACATTCCAAGAAGCTGAATTAATTTCAGCAAAATAACATCATCTATCACATCAATCAATTTTAATTTCGTTGGCTTGTTATTTGGTTTTTACTTACTTGTAAGCTCGCCTTTGGCTTTATAGTAGTCTAAAGAGTATTTGTTGCTATTTAAGAAATATCCTTATTTAAATAATTTAAATCAGCAGTGGGAATCTGTAAGATACTATCATTCTCAAGTCTGAGAAATGATGTCCTGCCTCAACTAATCTTTCCATAAATCCCTAGGAATGTGTGTAATTATTAACATTTTTAGCCATGAGAATATCGAAACTCAGAGGTTGAGCAATCTGCCCAAACTCACCCAGCTATCAAAAGGCAGAGCCGGGATTTGAACTGGGGTCAGGATTGACTCCAAAGACCATGATTTCACCCTTGACACCCAAAGCAGCAGCCAGGGCTTGTAAATGGTCCCATGTGTCTCCCACCCTGAGTCCTCTCACTGTGCTTTTGAGCACTGCCATCTGCCCAGCCGAAGCCTCGGGATTTAGAGAGGTCCAGGGCAAGGGGGGTGGGGCTGGGCATGAAGACTTGGAAGTGCGGGATTTGGGTCTCGGAGGGACGTGGAATTCAGCAGGGCTCAGGAGGAACCTGTAGTCAGAACTGCCAGCAACAACCTCTCAGTTACATTGCTGGTCACCACGCTTTCTGTGGCCTGGGCATCTAACCACCATTTACAATCTCCTTTTTATACATAAATACCACATATGTTCCAATAAACGTTTGGAACCAACTGAATGCCAGCCAACTGCCTGTGTCAAGGTCAGGTCTGTGGCTGGTGTGGAATCTGCCGAGGAGCTGGTGGATTTGCATCCCTTATGGGCGGATTAGCTTTCGTTCTTTGTCATGCCCCCACTGCTGGCTTCGGCTGCTACTGTGTGAATGAGTCCCCGGGGGGTGCGAAGGATTAGCACAGGTTCGTCCTCATACCTGGGCAGTGGGACACAGAGGAGAACGTGGGAAGGAAATACATAAATGGTTAACAGTCGTTGTCTCAGTGTTGGAGCATTAAGGGAGATTTAAATTTTTTTCTTTTTACTTTTTTACAGTATTGAAACAAGACATTGCTTTTGATATAATGAAAAATTATTTTTGGATGAAAGAAAAAGAAATTTATGGAAAAAAAAACCCCCACTCTTGACAGTGGGGAAAGAGCACTACTGCCACAAACAGCCATCTGTTACATCTCCGTAAGTATCCCACAGTGTAAGAAGGTGACAGGAGTCACAGATTGGATTTAGAGTAAAATACGGACAATTGTGACAGCTGGGAGCGCTCCAGGGCGCTGGTTAAGGGTGTCGGCAGTGACATACTTCTTTGTTGACCCAGATCCCGCTCTGAGCGCTTATTTCCCCCCCCCGCCCCCCCCCCCACCAGCCCCTCTCTCCTCGGGACTGGCCCAGGAACAAGAAGCTTGTGTGGACTGAACAGTTAAAGGGGGAGTGGACTCAGGTACCTCCTTCCTGATCTAAGGTGATCTTGATGGATTCCTGTTCGAGGATACAACTCTGGTCACCTTCTAGGAAGTGTGGCCTCAGTTGGCAGGAGGAATACGCCCTGAGGGGTAAATATAAGGCCGGAAAAAAGCCATTAGCCCTCCTCACGTCTTTGCTGCCCCACCCTGAGGAGGGACAGAGCTTCAATAAATACCCTCAACTTTTAAAAATAAAACATGCTCTGTCTTTTTTGTCAAAACATGTCATTAAAACATTTTTAATAGCCTCGACATTAACGAAAATGGGACCAAGTTTGTTTTTAGTTTTGCTTTTAAAGAGCTAAATGAGGCATCTGAAATCTGAAGAGTGCTGAGAGAAACCCTTCCTGGTAATGGCTTTGCTTTCCACGGAAACAACCTGGGCAAAGAGGGGCGTGAGGGTTACAGAGTTGACCTTTAATGTGGCTGTTACTCGGGGGGGCCAGGCTAAAAGTCAATTCAACGTAAGGGTTAAATCTTAATAAATATTATTTTTATATAAAAGGAGACATGACTATGTTGTAGAGAAGAAGACAGATTCTCCACATAGAAGACTAAGAGGAAATTGAAACATAAGGTAAGACTGTTGGGTCAGGAGACCCAGGACCTGAGGAAATGTATTTACTCTTATCTGCACTTCTGGAAACTTCAGTGGGAAGCATTTGAGCAGCACTGGGTAGCCCTGGCCTCTCTCTCAAGATGATGACCTTTCAGCTTCAGCTCTCGTAGTCAGTATGGTAGCCACCGTAACAAGCAAGCTCCAAATCTCAGTGGTTTAACACAACAAAGTTTACATCTGCGCCCACGTGGCAGCCTATGACGACAGGGGTGTGGGGAGGTATGAGACGCTCTGCTCCGTGAAGTCATTCAGGGACTCGGGCTTCTTCCATCTCGTCACGTCTCTGCTACCACCTGGGGCTTCAGAGTTATTCGCCGGCCTCTCTCCAGCCCCACAGCAGCTGAATGAACAGAGAAGGTGTAAATGATCTCGCAGAGGGTTTGTGGAGCCAGACCTGGAAGTCGCATCCGTCGCTCCCATCCATATTTCACGGACCAATCACGCGGTCTCTAGATGGAAGGGGGTCGGGAATGTCCCCTAGCTGTGCCCATGAGAGCAGAACGCATGCATACTGGTGGTCGCCAGGAGCCTGTCTCAAACTCCGACCTCGCTTGTTCTTTTTAACGCTCTGGTTTGCTCTCCCTGGATAGAGCATATAACGGCCGGCTCATAAATCCATACCTGATCAGCCTGTAGTTGTTTATCACAGGATCCCGTTCCCAAAGCTGCCAAGCCTCATGGGGCCAGGCAGAAGCTGGACTTTCTGCAGGAGAAGGGGAAGCGACCCCTCCCCAGTTCTATGACACACTGTCCCCTGGCGGGGTGGGGAGAGGACTAAGCAGCCTTGTCTGGCCAGCTCGCCCTCACCCTCCACCCGACAATCACGTATCCCAGGTCACTTTATAAGAACCATTTCGGGAGTTCTAATTGTTAACCCTCCTGTCTTAGGAGGGCTCCAGAACTGTCCATGGAACCAAAGAAAGCACAGACACCTGCATCCCGTCTCCTGGCCTGGAGCCCTGCAACTCGCCACCTCTCCCTAGCAGCCCAACGCAAAGACTCCAGGTCATTCAAAGAGACCAAATCTTGGGGCTTAGCTGCCTCAGCAGGCCACCAGACAAACCAGGACACATCTGAAGTGCCTTGTTTGGGCTCAGTAAGGGTCATCCAATTAATTATATGGAATTCCCTTCATTGCAGGCAGAGAAAGACATGAGGCAGTCCATGAAGGTGGCAAAATCAAACGGGGTGGATTGAAGAGCCGAGACACAGAGCAGCCTAACTGAGCTTTGTGGCCACGCAATGGTGATGACAATATTCAAGGTTGAGAACAAGAGAGGCTTTGGCATGGCAGACCCTGGGGAAAGGGCTAGTTTTAGAGACATTCGTTAGGAAAGAGCAGCCGACCTACTGCTACATGGAATGCGTCTGAGTCGTAGGCAAAGGGACTTCGGTTGAATCTGAAGTTGTTTGGGTTTCTTGGAAAATCCTGGTATTAATCCAAGTCTGTTATTACCACTGCATTTTCACTTCCTCTTCTCTCTTATGTTTATATTTCTTGTTGGCCACACTAGTCCTAAATGGTTTACCTACAATTGTACCTGCAAACAACCCAAATATTTTCAACCACAGTGAGTTCACCTAACATCATTAATAGCCTGTTTGTTCATTCTGAGTGAGAGGAAAAATTCTCCAGTTCTTCACGTAGATCTTAATTGGGCTTGAATAGCAATGTAATTTGATTTTCTCCTTTAATATTTATTAAGCATCATACCATGCTAACATTTCTCTGGGGCTCAAATGCTACTGATGGAATAGTGGATGGAGGGATCAACCACCCCCAATTTTCCCTCTTTTCCTCTTTGGTTTTTATTGTTCTCTTTCCACACTATTTCCCCCGCTCCAAAAAAAAAAAAAAAAGAAGAAGAAGAAGAAAAAGAAAAAACACTTGCCTCATGAGTCAGTCAAAATTCCCAATGGAACCCTTCTGAAACGGCTGCCTGGAATCTGCCTTCTTCCTCCAAGGCAAATCTCTCATCCAGTAGTCAGTCCTTTTTCCTCACTACCTAATGAAGCTTATGAGTTATTACAGACTTGGTCCAAGGCCTGACTCCTGTTCATAAAATCCTGTCATCTTTGGATGAACTATGCCGATTAAGGGCCAAGATTATAATGAAACACTGGCTTGCCAGTTCACAACAGCGGGCACTGGAAAATCCAGGAGATGCTGGCTCCAGCAGCGAGCAAAGACGTTCCAGATACCCAGCGACACTGCTTTGGGGCTGTCGGCGGAAGCTGCCTCCCCCAATCCATTCGCTCTGCTAACATTTCCAAGCCTGGGTCCTCATACATTTACTGAAGAACACATCTTGAGAGCCGTCCAATATCCTTATTTCAGATCTTCTGAAATGCCACCTCTTCCAAGAAGCTCACTGACATGAAGTGGAAGTGAAGCCACGACCTTCGGTCCTGGTTCTGCTGCCTTAGAACAGCATTGCACCACGGAGCGACCATACTGGAACCAGCTGATTACCTCATTCATCTCCAGATGGGTTCTTTGATCCATCAGTGCGTTGCTGTAATATTCTCTAGACCATTAATGGCTGCTGACATTAGAGCTAGTACAGAAGGTATTAAAAAACTGAGACTTTGCCTTATCTAACTTTGTACTTTCTATAGGGCCCAGTACATCGTTGGTGCTACACAGTAGGTAGATGATTTCATGTAATAATGAATCGGCTACTGGTTTGTCACCTGAAAAGACTTTGCGATGACTCACATGACGCTGCCTTCTTTCAGCGCTATTGGAGATTGTGCCCGTGTTTCAAAACAACAAAGTATAAGTAACAGAAACAACTTGGACCTCAGACGAACAGTAACAAAGCCAGACAAGCCCTGTTCTGAAGGGAGCAGTGGCACTCATCCAGCCATTGATTTTTTTTTTTTTTTTTTTTTTTAGTATCTGGACATTTACTGGAATGATGAGCTGTTGCCTCAATAGTGATTCCATGTTGCTGCTGCTTAGCCTCTTAGCTTCTACAAGATACTATTTTCTCTAACCGCAGACCACAGCGGTCAGAGCCACAGAACAATGTACTGTAATGAGAGCAGTGTGCACTGTCACAGCATTTCTCAGAGTGTGATCCACCTGACAACAGCCCAGGAAGCTGTCGATGTCAGAAAGTGTTTGGGGGCCAAGTGAGTTAGTCAGTATCGCATATCCTACCCCCATCTGGGGCGTCACCACGTACAGCTGTATAGGAAAGACTCCGAGAAGTTGCCCTGCTAAATTTCATCACAGAATTCTATTTTCATGGACTATCTGTCACTTTTGCATAGAACTCACTTTAAGAAAGACGTCTCTGCCTGAAGTTCATTGAGAGTGTTTTCATGTATGTGGAGCAGGGATTTGCAACCTGCAGTATGTTTGCACCAGAAATGGTAGGTTGGCCCTTCTTCCCTGAAAGGTGTCCCTGACCATCTGCCATAGGACTCACATTAGCCACATACTCTGCAAGTGAGGACTGGAAGGTAGACCAGAAGGACCAGGCCAGGAGGTCCAGAAAACCTGAAGCTTGATGCATAGCCTTGCTAAGGCTGACAACGGGGTAAGCTGCCAACCCCAGCTTGGGTTGAGAGTGCACTCATTCCTAGAGACACAGCCATGTTCCATTGCTCAGGGAATGACTCTTGACCAGTCACGGGGATGGTTGGCTGCCCTGGAAGCACATCTGACACTTATGTCAGCAGCAGATCAGAGACAGGCACTATTTGCTGGTTTGGCTATTACTTTGAAATAGATCCATGACCTAGTAGACTGGATGGGTAACTCTGCACAGTTTTCTCTACAAAATCCAAATCATCTCAGGGGTTATTTAGGTTTCTAGGGCAAAAATATGCAACAGGCATTGGCATGTAAAACAGGTTTCCTAATCCTGGCTACAGGAAGCTGCAGGGTCCTGTTCAGTAGCAGCATTTTGCTTTCCCTGGTACGGTCAAGTGCGAGACTGATATTTTCCGATGTGTTTCGCCCCTTCCCTCCATCCTGCTACCCTATATCTTTTCCCCATTGGTCAGTCTGACACCCAGCCTACCTCAGAGATGAGGAAACACTACAGAAAGCTGAGAAATACATTAAAAAGTCAGTACTTGGCTTTTGCTTTTCAACATTCAAAGCCTCAGGAAGAAGAAACATCCAGGGAATGAAAAATAGGTTTGGAAGAAAACCTGACGAGGGGACATCATTTCTTCCTATCCCTACTCCCACACCCAACCTGGAATTTTCCCAGTCAGGAAAGAGAATAGAGAAGGAGGGGTACGTGGACACCAGTGGGTCCTGGAGGGGCGCTGTGCCCTGTTTTCTGATGCAGACTGAGATTCAACAAGGGCAAGGAGTGATGGAAGGATCCAGAACATGGGAAGGATTGGAGTGTGCAGATTTGTGAAAGTGGCAAGATGGCGGAGAAGATGTTTGCAGACTTTACTGAGTTCTCTCATCTCTCACCTGAGAGATGCTGGGTTCGCAGGTGCCCAAGAGTGGTACCAAATTCACATAATGAGACAGCAGGGATGGGAGGGAACAAGGGGTCACTCAGCAGTAAATCAATAAGCAAAACAAATAACCCCCCACAATCCAACAATCTGAAAGTGTAGAGAGGCTCCGAGTGGGGCCCATGAGAAATGCTTCAGGAAGATCTACACAATGCAACAGGGGTGGACTTGAGCCTCCTTCCAGACCTCTGGCCCGGGACATTGGTGCTGGCTTCCTTGTCCCCTACTGTCCCTGACAAATGTCCATGAAGACCAGATGTGATGTTCAGGGGCTGGTACTACACAGGTTCTCAGGAACTTGGACAATCTCAAAGGGAGCAGTGGTAGGTTGGGAGGGATACTGAATTTGTTGAAATTCAATTTCTGCCTCCCCAAGGAAAGGAGGCTTATGATAGAAATAAACTCCTGAAGAAAAGTTTATTTCATGAACACTTTGTGGGCTCAGATTTGTGCTCATGTTAGAATAGATAGCAATTTAATCCTAAATTGTATGATTACTTCCATTCTTACAAGTTATTGAGTATCACACTGAGTAGTGACAGAAAAAAAGGGTACAGCCTCATGGAGCTCAGAGACAGACACACACAGAGTCATGGTGTCAAGAAACACTGAGTCATGGTGACAAAAAATGCCAAGTCATGGTTACAAGAAATGCTGAGTCATGGTGCCATGAAATGCTGAGCAGTGGTGTACAGAAATCTGAGTTGTGGTATAGAGAAATGCTGAGTCCTGGCTTAGTGAAATGCTGAATCATGGTGTTGGTGAATGGTGAGTCATGGTAACTGAAATGCTGAGTCACTGTGCCATGAAATGCCGAGCTATGGCATAAAGAAATGGCAATTCGTGGTGATGTGAAATGCTGAGTCATCATACCATATAATGTTGAGTCATGGCATCATGAATTGGTGAGTCACGGTGCCATGAAATGCCCAGTTGTGGTGCTATGAAAATGCTGAATCATGGTATGGTAGAATGCTGAGTCGTGGTGTAGAGAAAGAAATGATGGTTCATGGTGATGTGAAATGCCAGTTCATGAAGACATGAAATGCTAAGTCATGGTGCCATGTAATCTGAATCATGGGGACAAGAAGTGCTGATTCATGGTGCTGTGAAATGGAGAGTCATCATTATGGGAATGCCCAATCATTTTGACGTACATGCCGAGTCATTGGTACAAGAATGCTTAGTTATGGTGATGATAATGCTTAGTGGGCAAACTTTTCCTTTAAATGGCCAGAGAGAAATTATTTTTGGCTTTGGTCTCCATTGGTGTTACTCAACTCTGTCTTGGTAGGACAAAAGCAAAGACAAAGACAATTCATAAACAAATGAGCGTGGCTGTGTTCTGGTAAAACTTTAATTACCCACACAGGCTGGGTTTGTTCCAGTTTGCAGCCCATCGTTTTAATAACACACAGGGTCCCGGTCAGGGGCCTTTCACCTGAATCTGCAGGCAGTCTGACTGTTTCTGTCCTACAGTCCCAGGACTTGAAACATTTCTAAAGCAAGAGATTCACAAAGAATAAGAAACCTTTGTGTTCATCAGTTAAGCTCCACCCAATTTTTATAGCCATGATGAGGATGCTGGTTTTCATGGCTGTGTGACCTTGGGCAAGTCCTTCAACCCCTCTCAGCTTCAGTTTCTTCGTTCGTGAAATGGTCAACTTGCTCTACCCTGCTCCCTCAGGGGATTGTTGAGAAAGTCAAAATAATGATGATGATGATGATGATGATGATGATAACACTTTTCATTTGCAAAGTGCTTTATAATTTTCCAAATTGTGTTCAACCCCATTTTCATATGTATGGAGACTGTGAGGCAGACAGTATGTAAGGAACTTGCTGGAGACTCCCAGTTACTAGCCAGAAGAAACCAGGTCTCAAAACCATATATCTTCATTCTCCATATAGGACCACTTTTACTTCAAATACATGAGATCTTCATGTGACGTATTCCAATGTTCTTTGAAATATTTTTTTTTCACCTTGGACCCTTGACCCTCTGAATTATAATTATCCTAATATTTAAACCTACCATAATCACTAGACATTTCTTACAATGTCTGTGACACATTTGAGTTATTACTGAATACACACCATTTATACCTATATCTTGGGTTGTGCCAATAGGAACAGAAAACATGCCAACTTTATTAATTTCTCCCCATCTGCGCTTTTTCATTAGGCTGCCAATGAGTGAGTTCATTGCCAACTTAGCAGTGAATTACATAAGCACTGCTTCCTCTATTATCTTTCCGCCTAAAAATGACTCTCACCTGTACATGTTCAACATATTCTTGGAGGCGGACATTCCAGAAACGTGCCTCTGCCTGATGGGTTTCCATGACTCAATCTGATGCTGCCTCATTTGTTCATTGTGGCTGTTCACCAAATGGCATCCATTTTTTTATTGTAAATTCCAAGCCCAAGAACAATCTCTTTCCTTTTGGTGGAATTACAATTTCTCAAACAGCTCTTGAAACTGGACTGTTTGACTTTTACGGTTTAGAAATGTCTTGTATTCTGCTTGTTTTTGTGCTAAAGGGATATAATAACAATTATGTCCATCACTCAGTAAAAATATGGCTCTTCTTGTCATTTTCAATCCTATGAGCTCTCTTTCCTTATATTTACGTTTAACTCTTCTCTTTCGGTGTTTGCTCTTTCTCACATAGATTTGACCATTTTAATCTTACGGAGCCGCACTGCCCAGCATGGTTACTGCAGACTGCATATGGCTCCTTAGATTTAAATTAATTAAATTTGAAAGCTTACTTCTAGCCAAATTCCAAGTGCTCAATAGCTCGTGTGGCCATGGCTGTAGTGTATGGGGAAGCACAGACATAGCACATTTCTATTGTCACTGAATGTTTGATTGGACCGCCCTATATATGGATTGAGACACTGATTTTGACAGACTTTGTGATCTGGTACCAATTCATTTGAGAACTGCTCTTGACCCACCTACTTTCTTCTTTTAAACACCCCGTACTAACACGAGGACGAAGACCAAGATGGTCAGTAATTGCAGGTACCATTCGCTGACTTCATGCCATGTGCCGTACACTGAGCTAAGCCTTTATTGAATCTTTATAATAAACCCATGTAATTAGCAAGACATTTGGAGACTGAGGCCCAGGGTCACATAGTAAGAGGTCGGTTCGATATTTGAACCCAGGTCTTTCTGGCTTCAGAGCCTCAACTCTTAAACTCCCAGCTATACCAAGTCATCAACTTTATCCTCCTCCACCCCGTGCTCTGATGTGGGCTTGGCCAGGCTACCTGGGTTTAGGGCCAAGGCTGCATATCATGCTATCGGGGTATCCCACCAAAAGCAAGGGCAGAGCTGGGCCTGAGCTGGCAGCACGAATTATCTAGGTGGGGCTATTTCATCCCAGGCTAATTTTATGCCAAAATGAAAGCAGCGTCTCTCATAACAAAACCACTGAATCTTTTCTTCCTTCCTTCCTTTTCTCTCTCCCTCTCTCCCTCTCTCTCTCTCCTTCTTTCTTAAAAGATTTTATTTATTTATTTTTAGAGAGAGGGGAAGGGAGGAAGAGAAACATCGATATGAGAAAGAAACATCGATCGGCTGCCTCTTGCATGTGCCGCATCCACGGATCAAAACCACAACTCAGGCACATGCCCTGACCAGGAATCGAACCAGCGACCTTTCGCTTTGCAGGATAACAGCCAACCAGCCGAGCCACACCAGTCAGGGTACCACTGAGGCTTTTTACAGACTGGATATTTTTCCACTAGAAATACTCAAATAAGAGTAATCACTATTGAGTCTACCTGGACTGGTGAGTAAAATCGGACATTAACCAAAAGAACTGGATGTGTGGGTGGCTTCTTCTTCTTTTCTTCCAATCTTTCCTTTTTTTTCCTTTTGGAAATGACTTATTTCATTCCATAGGTACCATGTGCCAGCTATCACTACAGGCTTGGTTTCAAAAACTTTCTCCAGATCAACTCTAAAAGACTAACTGCTGTGACACGTTCAAAGCAAATAGACCCTACGTCTGCCCTGAACGTTGAGTTTTTACTCTGCAGTTTAAGTTGAGTTTTGTTTTTAATGCGGAGTAGAATGCAGGAAATTGCGTTTCTAGGAGGTAGCCTCGAGGTTTTCTTTAGCTCGTTATGAACACTCTGTTTTACATCAATCATGGATTTCTTTCTAAATTTTCTTCCCTAGCATTCCTTCCTCCCTTTTCTTCTTTCTTTCACAGGATTCCATGAAACTTGGATTTTCATTTGTCAGGGCTTACTCTATCTATCATTACTTTTTAAATAACTCGTAACTTTGCCAAAATGAGTAAATCTAAATTGGAACAAGTAGGGCAGAGTTTTCCCCCCAATGACTTTTTACAGAAAACATGCTGAACTCAGGATGCGGGGAAATTCCCTTGGAATCAAACAGTGCCATGTGGTCTCCAGCCTCTGATTGGGACCCCTCAAACCCACGCTAAAAAGAAAGGTGAATGGATGGCAGAATGAGGCCATCGTGAATGTCCCTCCCAGGGTTCACGATTCTCTTGAACCTGAATATAGTATTTATGGATAAATAGACCCGATCCAGTCATTAGATCATTCATTAAGTATCCACATGGCACATCAGACACTTCGGGTAATTAGCAATAATGGGTGGGAACACAGGAGCAGACCAGTTTAAAAAACCTCCATCTTTTAGTCATATTTCCAGGTTAACAGTTATCAGACACCAGTCAAATCCTGTCCATAATCAAGAATAAAAAACGTCTATTCACCCCTGGCCAGGTACCTCGGTTGGTTAGAGCATCGTCCCAATAAGGGTGTGGGTTCAATCCCCAGTCAGGGTACATACAAGAATCAACCAATGAATGCATAAATAAGTGGAACAAATTGATGGAATAAAAAACATCTATTGAGAAGGCAGACTTGAGATCATGTCATCAGGATTGGATGGAACTGCATGAGTCAGAATGGAAATTCACTAGGTCTACAGACAGAATGAATAATGTAAGATAATAAGACTTGAAAGAGTCAGAACCAATGGGCTAGAACATAAGAGAATCACATGGCTGAAGCTGAATATAAAGGTTTGGGCAAAATTTTTACTAGATTTAATAATGTTAAGTGTACTATAGACTTCAAGGGTCATGGACCATGTGTATTTTTGTTTTTTAATCCTCACCCAAGGATATGTTTATTGATTTTACAGAGAAAGGAGGGTAGGGGGAGAGAGAGAGAGAGGCATGGATGTGAAAGATAAATATTGATCGGTTGTCTCCTATACATGCCCCGACTGGGGATCAAACCTGCAACCTTTTTGGTGCAGGGGACAACCCTCCAACCAATGGAGCCACCCAGCCAGCGTGGACCATGTCTGTTTTTACTTCCCATTGCACCTCCAGCAACACACAGCACCCAACATATAGTGGGCATTCTGAAAGTATTTTCTAAATTAATGAAAATAAACACATAAATAAAGTAAAATTTTGTTTTCTATCCTTTGTCACAAGTACTGTTTCTCTTAGTCAATATCTCCAAGGTGCCCCGAGACGTTGTCTGGCTGCTCAGGTGTCCCGGATGCATGGACTGTGATAAGCATGGATCTGTTCTTCAGGCATTCCTGTTCGGCCTTGTATTTCCACTCTCCACCAAACCTTGATGAGGCAGAAACCCTTTCCCTGAGAGCCAGTTCATTTCATTAACCTATTTGTACAGGGCCACAAAATGCAAGTCAGTGTACGGGAAGAAGTGTACCCATCCCTTGTAACCGCATTTTCATTTTCACAACATGGTTAAGACTTGAGGACTTTGGGGTCAGACCTGGATTGGAATGTGCCACTTAACAGCTGTGAGACCCCGAGCAAGTCACTAGACTCTCTAAAGCTTGGTCTTTTCATCTGTAAATAAGACATATAAATACTACAATACCTGCCTCAAGGCATAGTTGGGAGCACGCAATAAAACTATCCAGGTCAAGTTTCTGGCGCGGTGCCTGTCATACAGAAAGCAGACAGAAAACCCACTCAAAGTGGGCTCGCAGACTCCAGTATCAGAATCACTAGGAATCCGTTAGAATTGCAAATTCTTGCTCCCACCCCAAACCTACTGAACCAGAAAATCTGGGTGTGGGGCCCAACAATTTTTGTTTTAATAATATTCCTAGGTAAGCCCTGACCGGTGTGGCTCAGTGGGTTGGGCATCGTCCCGTAAAGCAAAAAGTCACGGGTCTGATTCCTGGTCAGGGCACATGCCTGGGCTGTGGGTTCGGTCCTTGTTGGGGCCCGTACGAGAGGCAACCAATTGATGTATCTCTCTCACATCAATGTTTCTCTCCCTTTCTTTCTCCCTCCCTACCCCCTCTAAAAGTAAATAAATAAAATATTTTTTTTAAAAGGAGATTACCAAGTGATTCTGATGCAAGCTCAAGTTTGAGAACCACTGCTGTAAACATCAGCAGTGATAACAGCAGCCAGCATTTATATTATGATAATGTACAGATATTGTTATTATTTTGACAGGGACCATGTAGAATATTTATGCCCGTTGTTGGTTTTGTTTGTTTGTTCAGTTGTTTTCAAACCAAGTTCTGGGAAGCTTTGGGGCTTATGGAGATACCTGGGAGACCATTGCAAAATGTCAAGGGGCAAATGAGAGACGAAGATCCAGCTGTGCTCTGGTGAGGGAGCCCCACTTACTGGTGTCATGCACTTCGTTTCCATTCCATGTTAGGTTTGCTTGACACAGGTTCTGCTCTGAGATAAATCTTGAAGATCACGGCCTAACCCAACATGCCCATGGGAATTAGGCCAGACTGGGGAAGCAGGTTCTCTTGGGGACTGTCACCACACAAGACAATTAACGCTGGCTTTGCCTTCAGGGCCAGACTCTGCAAGCATTCTTTGGAAACTGCGCTGGGAACCTTTGCCACGCATCGTACTGTTACATCCTTGCAAGGCGTCATCACATCCCCTCCTTTGCAGAAGAGAAAATGAAGTGCAAAGAGGGTAAGAAAACATGTCCGAGGTCACACAGCTCGTGACCAGGACCAGACCACCTGGTACTGGGATTTGTTGTCTTTCTCCAAGAATGGCCACTGGTCGCACTTCGGCAGATGAGCTCCCCAGGTAGGAAAAGCGTGCCTGGGGGTGCTAGAAGGATCCTGCAGGCACATTCCTATCATAACTCTTGGCCTCTCAAAGAGTAGGCAGCTTGGCTTTGGCTCCCCCATTTGCTCAGCACCAAAGCCTGGGACAACTGATTGGGTTGTTTTTTTTTCCAAAATGAGTCACAGTCACAAGGAATTAGAATGTCCTCATTCAGTGGGGTTATTCCCTATTTGCTCAATCACCCAGGCTTGGAGGATGATCTCAACGTACCAGATATGTGGTAGTGAGCCGAGAGTCCAAGAAGCTCAATCTGTACCTTATAACCATGCCAGTTTTATCATATGGTCTTAGGCAAGCCAAGAGTAACCCTTTAGGCCTTGGTCCAATACCTAACTACATGGCCAAACCTGTTACTTATCATCTAAGGTGGACTTTGAGACTGTGTTAGATGACACTGAGAGATCTTTGAGCTCCTTGCAAAGTTGCATTAGATAAATACTTTGTCATTAACTGCAGTGTTCTTTATTCACTTATTAACCCATTCCACAAATGGTTATTGAGTGCTCACCATGTGCCAGGCCTCATGCCAGGTATGGGGGACACAGCTATGAACAAGACACAGGAGCTAGACACAGTACTAAGTGTTACACACAAATGATTTCACTCAATTCTCACAACAGTCCTACCAGGTAGAAATAGTGATCTCCATATTACAGAAGAGGAAGCTAGGGCTCAGAAAGTTTAAGTAACTTGCTAAAGTAGAGTTCACTGTTGCTAAGTGGCAGGGTTTACCTGACTTCAGAGCCACGCTCTGAGCCTCTGTTATAGATGTCTATGTACATACATACACACATACAAGAAATATCCCTTCTACCATGTCTGGAAGAATATCTGACCGACGGTGAGTTCTAAGTAAATAGTTATTAAGTAAATATACCCATCTGGGTTAAGCTAAAGTCAGAAGGCCCAGATGAATAGATAACCGGGGGTCGTGGAATCTGAAGTGATGACTCTGAGGAACGGGGGCAGTAGTGAGGGAGCCCCACGCAGCAGCCCAAGAAATGGGTGCAGGAGCAGAGGGGTGCCTGACACTGTCATCAGGTTGCCCAGAAGCCACAGTGCTAGGTACTGTCCCTGCCAGCAGTTTTCAGGGAGCGGTAGTGGGGGATGCAGGAAGAGAGAGCTGACACTTGGTGTCTCTCCCAGTTGTTGTCACAGAAGGACACCTGTCCATCAGGGGCTGGTCCATCACACAGACTGGGAGCTGGGTTCGCTTGTGTGGCTTTGGAAGAAGGTGGCTCAGAGAGAAGGCCGGTGTGACCCAATGGTGGCTAGTTTTCTCCTGTTCCTCTGACCCGACTCCTTCGCCAGAGAGGCGGCGCCCAATAAAGGGCCATGTGCTAGGCTGGGCATCCACTGGTCTACAGATGCGGGGCTGGTTTAAAAAGTGACCACAGCTGTCGTCACCTGCCTTCAGAACAGGGTGCCGCTTCCTTCTTCTGCCATCACTTCGGCTACTGAGCTTTAAATAACGCTGCTTTGGAAAAGCTTGTTCATTTGAAAGTCCTGTGTTTTGCCTGTGAAAATCAGGTTACTCAATATTTGTGGCTAAAAGATTTTTTAGCTGTTAGAGTCACGTGAGGAGAGTGATGTTACCCTTTTGTTCAGGCCACAGCAGGGCACAGCCGTGTAGGATCCGACATGCATAGACGGAAGAACCCCAAAACCTGAGTTGAAACCCCACATGTTACTTCCTGTGGCGCGCTGACTCTGAGATGGTCCCCAGTGGGCCCCCTCCCTCTTCGTGCCCTGTGTGATCCCTCCCGTTGTGCGTGGCTGGCCTAGCAACTTCCTTCTTAGTGACAGAATACAGAAGGCAATGGGATGTTGCTTCTGAGATGAGGTTATAAGAGACTGTAGGCTCTGCCTTCTCAGCTCACACGCAGACGGAGTGAACAGCCACATTATGCAGGATCACGCGGCAAGGAACTGAGCGCTGCCTCCAGCCAATAGCCAGCCAGGAACTGAAGCCCTCCATTCAACCGCTCAAAAGGAACCAAATTCTGTCTACAACTACCGAGTACCCTGGAAGTAGATCCTCGCCCAACTCAACGTTCAGATGAGACCCCAGTCCTGGCTGACACCCTGCAGGCAACCCACAAGACTCTGAAACAGGTCACCAAACTAAGATGCGCCCAGGTTCCTGATGCGGAGCTGTGAGATCATAGGTGTGTGGTGTTTTAATTTGCAAAGTTTGTGGCAATTTGGCACACAGCAACGGAACACTGAGACACTTCTCATCTGGGCGAATTTGGGCAGGTTATTTTGCCTGTTTAAAGCTCGATTTTCTCATCTGTCAAGGGGGCAGGGATAATAGTAAAAATGCAGGGTGGGGCAAAAGTAGGTGTACAGTTATTTGTATGGAAAACAATACAAGAATAAACTGTGCTTCTCGCACTCCCAGCTGTAAACCTACTTTTGCGCCACCCTGTATGCCTACCTTCTTGGAATTAAATTAGAAACTGCAAAACGGCGTGCAAATGTTGAAATCTCCCGAGTGAGTAAGGCGCCTGGGCTCTGCAGAATGGGGGTGAGAGGGGTGGCCGGAGTTACTCAGGAGTGCCAGGGCTTCCCTGGCACCATGAAGCTGGGTGCAATGGGGAGCCAAAGACAAACTATGAAAAGAAGGGCAAGTTGAAAACCCCAGAGACGATCGAAAGAGTTCAGCCAGCCAGAGCTGTAGAGCCAAAGGACAAGCAGGGAGCAGTGCTGAGGAGTCTGTGGAGGGAGGCTTTGATAAGGCACCAGTGAAGCCAAAGGATGGGAAGAGTCGATTAAGACACTGCACTGGTTTAGACACATGGAAATCGATTCATGTCAAGGGCACTGGAATCCAGCGCTTGGATGCCCCGCACACTTGGCTCTGAGCCCCCAGTGTACCTTATTAATGGAACCTCTCTTCACAATGCCCATAAATCCTAGGAGACCCCTCTTCCCATGGGATGCCCAAACCTCAGTCAGACTCCTCCCCCCACTGCCTGCTTGGCACGTCCACTTGGATATTGAGCGGGCATCTGAAATGAAACCTGTCCAACTCCGAAGTCCTCACAGTTCCTCCAAACCCTGCTCCGAACGCAGCCTGACGACTTCACGCTTGCTCTGACAGCTGTGCAAGGAACTGAGACGACAGAAGACAAGGATAACCTTACAGCGGAGATGGTAAAAGATGCAAAAATCTAGATTAAAGTGTAGAGAGTAAAAGTGGACACCCTTCTCCCTCCCTCCTGTTGTCTTTGCCCCTCTCCCAGGAGGTAACTATTGTGAACAGTTAAACTTAACCCCCCTGGACCTGGACCATGCACCTACTCAAGAAATGAAAATATATTTACATTATTTTGATGTAAGTGCTATTGCCCTACATGGCGTGTTCACTGACTTGCTCTTTTCGGGTACCCACACATAGTAGAATTGTTTCTGTAACAGAACCTATAGAGCTACCTGTAATCACCTGCTTATGACCTTTCTATTATCAACAGACAGGCAGGATATTTCCTTTCCATTTTTTTAAAGGTTTTATTTATTTTATTTTTAGACAGAGGGGAAGGGAAGGAGAGAAACATCAATGTGTGGTTGCCTCTCACACGCCCCCTACTGGGGACCTGGCCTGTAACCTAGGCATGTGCCCTGACTAGGGAATTGAACTGGTGACCCTTTGGTTCACAAGCCCTTGCTCAATCCAGTGAGCTACACCAGCTGGGTCCTTTCTATTTTTTAATATCACAAGCAATATGCCCTGGTTGGTGTGGCTCAGTGGATTGAGCACCAGCCTGCGAACCAAAGGGCTGCTGGTTTCATTCCCAGTCAGGGCGCATGTGGGCCAGGTCCCAAGTAGGGGACACATGAGAGGCAACCACACACTGATGTTTCTCTCCCTCCCTTCCCCTGTCTAAAAATAAATAAAGAAAATCGTTTAAAAATAATATTACGAGCAATACTACAATGAACATCCCACCCATATGCACAACTGTTTCTTCAGAATAGATTCCTAGAAACGGGATTGTGAAGTCAAAGAGTTTACACATCAAAAGATCTTTTAATGTGGCTGAACTAATATATATATTCCCACCAACAGTGTGTGATGCTGCACATTATCAGTCTTTTAAAAATTTCACAACAATGACATGTTGTCTTAATTTGCAGCTTCCTGATGAGTAGAGAGCTGGAACACATGGCCATATATTCATTGGCCATTTATAGTTGTTTTTCAGTGAATTCCTTCTTTCTACCCTCAGTTCACTTTTCTATTGGATTATTTATCCCAAACTACTAATGGAAAAAATCCAAGGACTGGGGAGATTAAGTCAGCTGGCTTGAAGTTTCACGAGTTTCTTGAAAATGCGCACTCTCACCTACCAGCTCAGTGATTCTACCTTCTCAGGTACAGTCAGGGCCAACAACGAATAAAAATCTCAAGGCTGCATGAGGAAGCTCGCTAGCATCACACCTGTGATGGTGTGGCCCTTTCCGCTTTCCCCTGAAACCGCCGTGCCGCACGCTGCAGCTCCCGTCCTGGGCCGGGCCTGCAGAAGTCCCGAAGTCCCGGGGCGGGGGATAAGGCCACCTGGACAACCACCATGACTGTTGCCCCAGGCTGGCCCTGGCTGCTCGTTCTACAGCATCGAGCAATTAAGAAGTTCCTGAAGACAGGCAGCCAGAACTAAATAACCACCCCTGGCTTACGGCCATTTCTGTATTTAAGCCAATGAACTAGATAGCCCTTGGCGTTTGGTACAATTCATTCTCCAAAGTCCAAACGCAAGGCTGCTCCCCGAATTTGGCAGAGCTCAGCTGGAAATGAAGGGAACGCACAGGCTGCTGCCGTCCACTCACCCGACATCACGCCAGGGCCACCCTACCTTTGTGTGTGGCAGAACCACCCCTTTCCGTGGGAGAGGTGTGCAGCCCCGCCCTCCGGCGTCTGTTGGGACTCAGCCTGCTTCTCGGCCGGCCTGAGCGCCTGAGTGCCTGAGGAATGCCTTCCCTATAAATAGAAGTCCGTTGCAGGGCTCCCACTGGCTGGCAGGCCCAACAGCACCCGTGCCATGTTATACGTTCTGCACAGGACCGGTTGCGGGCAAGGGGGCAAGGAAAATCTCAGGAGAGAAGCCGATGTTGCTGGAGGGGAGCTGTTCGAATCCAAGAGCCTGGGGCAATGACACATCGGTACCAGGTGCAGGCTCTTCTGCAGACAGCCCAGGTTAGCCTCACAGGGAGCGCAGGCAGCTCGGAGATGGTGGGTTTTTTTTTTTTCTTTTCTTTTCTTTTTTTTGACTGGCAAGTAAATGAGCCTGATTCTTTTATCACACCACACTCATTCATCCTAATTCCAGTTGTGTCTCTGCAACCAGGTTACTATTACTTGAGGCTCCCTGAGCTGAACACAGACCCTGCTGGAAGAAGTTCCTACAGGTGCAAACTGGCCCCGATCAGAACCCAGTTCTGCCACCCAGTGGCCTGGCTTTGAGAAAGTGTCGGAGCTCTAATACGGCTCTCCAAACAAAATCCCTGTTTCCAAAGATGCCACTCCCTCTTCCATGGGGTCTGCAACAGAAGGTCGAGTCTATGGTGGGGGTGACCATACCTGGTAACCAAAGCCTTCTCCAATAGTCACGTGGGGGAAGGGTGGGCCTGCCACAGGGAAGGACGTCAGGGCAGCGTGAGGGGGGACGTGGGCGCCCATGAGCAGGAAACGAGCACCTATGACACTGACTGGAAAACAAAGGAAGATGGAAGCGAGAAACACAGGGTTCTGAGGACAATGAATCTCAAAGGCCCGATGTGCCAACAGCTCCCATGGAGTCAGTGACACAGTGGACTGGCCTTGAGGCCTTCAGGAACCCTCCCCACCCCCTTGGCGACCATGAAACTGTGGGGCCTGATGGGGCATGGTGAGTATTCACGGGTGATTCTTCTAAAGAGGACGTGTTGGAAAGGCTTTGAGAACAGGTGACAGGGGGCTAGATGAATACAGTTCTAGGCGTGGAAACCGAGGTACCAGAATGTGTCCCCCCCAAAATCTGTATATGGAAACCTGATCCTCAATGTGAAGGCATTTGGAGGTGTAGCCTTTGGAAGGTGACTGGGCCATGAGAATGGAGCCCTCCTGGGTGGGATTAGTGCCCTTAAAAAAGAGACCCCAGGGAGAGCCCTCTCTCCTTCCACCATGTGAAGACACATGACCCAGGAAGCAGACCCTCACCAGTCACTGAATCTGCTGGTGTCTTGATCTTGGACTCGCAGCCTCCAGAACTGGGAGAAATCAATTTCTCTTGTTTATAAGCCCGCCTGTCTATGTTTGGAGCAGCCAGAGCTCACGAAGCCACGTTAATAAAACGATGTCACGGCAGTCTGTCGGCACTGGCTGGGAGGCATACAGGGCATTTTCCCGCTCCCAGGCCATCCTGCTGGAACGAAGTCGTCTAAGAGTTCCCCCGGGGATGGCGTGTAGGCCGGCAGCCTTGGAGGGCAGCACCTCCACCAGAAACTGGGTGTTTTGTGCCTCTGCCCTAGGTCGGAAATCATGCAGGAAGCATAAAGGGCCACCACACATGTTCTTCCCACCAGGATGTGTCTACGGCTGTGTCTGCTTTATGACTTTTCTATCTACTGATGACACTTGCTGGTAGCTTGGTCAGGAGTCATGGGCAGGGGGCGGTGTCACAGAGACCTATGCTATCCACCCACTCCTGTTCCCATTCCCTGGTAAAACCCACTTAGAGCAGTGGCTGGAATTAAAGATGAATAAAAACGGAAAGAGCTGTCACCAGGGCAGCACCCTCATTGGTGACAGCACCCTGGACCACACACCCAGGGCTTCATGGCCTCCCGGGGGCAGCCTCAGGGTCAACACTGGCAGGCAGTGGCAGCCAAGGGGTACGTTTGGTGGACAACCGGGCCTGTCTGCAGGCACTGACAACTAGCTACCATTCTGGAGTCCCTCAGGGACGCTGTGGGCAAGGCCAGAAAGGAGAGCGCCAGGTGTCACTGAAGATGAATGAGCTTGTGAAACACACCTGAGATACTCCAAGGCCCTCCCCTGGACACTGGGGAGGAATCTGAGGAGGGTGGAAATCTCCAAGGTAAGCGTCAGAGCCAGAGAACCGTGAACTTGTATCTGTAGTTAATTCTCTTCTTACCCCCAGGCTGGTTTGGGGCAGATGGATGACATCAGTCACTCTTCAGAGGGTGGGGGAATTAGTCACCCTGCCCAAGGCAATGACGCCCCTCTGTCTGCTGCCCTGCCATCACTGCCGCAAAGCGGAGTACACAGTGGTGCCCCATGAGCAGCTCTATTTCTAGAGGATTCACAAAAGTGCCCTTGTCTTGACAACAGGCTAACAGACTAAGGTCATTGTACTTCCCAGCCTAGCTCCATATCTGTGTCACAGCACATCTGTAACACTCTCCCTCTGCCACAAGCAGAACTGTCCCCAGGGAGATGAACCTAAGCAGCTAGCAGCACACCTGACTCAGCATTTCTTTTCTTCTGTCCAGTCCTATCCTGAGTCCCCAACCCTCCCTTCCAAATGGAGCTTTCAAGAGCACGTGGCAAATTTTGCTTGCATGTTTCTACAGCTGAAGAGGGCGGGGTCGGACAGCGAGGTCTGAAGTGCCCCCCATGGAATATGCTTTCATGCACTGGGCAAAGGGGTCGGCCAGAGTCCTGAAGGGACAGTCTGCGGATGGGTTGGGTGAGTTCGTGAGCACTGAGCGAGAGGATAGCTTTGGCTTGCCTCTGGATAACAGATCTTTTTCCAAAGCTTGCAAGGCATGTACGGAGAAGATGTCTCCCACCCAGGACCAGAAGGGCCTGGTTTGTTTCCAGCATGGCTCCAATTTTACACCAAATCGCTACCGTGATCTCCCTTAGCTCTCTTTGGAACCCGTTCCAGGAGTCATCTGGGAGCTGGCATGGGCCAGAAATAGTCTTTGAAGGAAGGGGACATCGAAAGACATCAGGATATGTTAGCCCTATCACCAAGTTATCACCGCCTCCTCAGCCTACACTGTACAAGGTAGCTTGTAAAAGGCCCGGTTGTTAGGTACTAGTTATTTTTCATACGGGGATTTTTCTCTGAGTACTAAGTATGAACACTAAGGCCACTTGCAAATATGAAGCCCATGCTACTGGAGGGTAGTGATGTCTATAAAGGATTTAATTACATCCCCATATGAAGTTTAGGTGAACTTGGAATTCTAAAGTGCTCAGGTCCAGCAAGGTGGCAGAGAGCAGAGGAAACGGGTGGGTTTAGAGACAGCTCTCACTAGGGTGCAATCAACTTGAAATCCAACAGCAGAGGAGATTTGAGGGGAGACTGTAGCTCCCACACGTTTCAGGCATTCTCATAACAGGGAGTACTGGAGTCAGGAGCTGTGAAGCTGACACCTTCCAACGCGATTTAAAGTTGACTCTTCACAACAGTTGGTATTTTTCTAGCCCCTTGCAGCCCGAGGCCCAGAGTGGCCCCTCGCACTTCTGAGCAGGAGAAAGAAAAAGTTTAAAGACCAAGGCCGTATGTAAAGCAAGAGTCAGACCCGGAAAACCAGCTTCTCTTCATCCCCTCCTCTTCCAGAACCCAGCTTCGTGTCCCTTGGAGAGTCTACATGTTCCAAGGTTAACTCTGACCCACCGTTTCCACTTTCCTGCCTCTTCCGGGTGCAGAATTTAGAAAACAGAGAAGCATCATCAGTCCTGGGGTTTGGCATGTACCCTCTCCCCGTAGCTGCTCACCAGTGGTCCCAGGACCAGGGGTTCCCCACCGGGGGGACATAACGATGACATTAGGATCTCAGAGTCAAGGAAAGCAGGTTTGGGGGACCAGCATTTCCTACCGGATACCGGTATGGCCGGCTTCTCTCTCCCTGCATCTGTGGAGTTAAAGCGGCAGAGACCATCCAAACAGATGAGCTTCCGAGTGAACTCAGTTTGCTTTTGATGGTGTTCTCCAGTTTCCACGCACTCCCTCCACAAGACGCAGTTCTAAGACAAGCGTGATAATTACGCAGCCATGGCAGGGTCCTGAGCATGGACACTGCTGCCTTAGCACGGGTGGGAAAGGAAAGTTCTAGAAGGCAGGCCAGACGTGTTTGGATGGTTCAGGGAGCTACGTGGAGATGGAGGTTGTGGGTACGTGGTGGTGAGTCTGCTGACCTGTTACCAGGTGTGAGCGCTCTTCCTTCTCTCAGGCCCTGGTTTGAATGAATTTTTGCTCCCAGTTATTTCAGGGTCAGCTGGGATAAAAGCCCCCCTCATCACGAGTCTGCCATAGCCTCTTCTGTTATTACAAGACCCCGTAAGGGCCTTGTAAAGGGCCGTTCAGGGGGCAAGACCTAGGACAAAGGGCTCAGAAAGGAGGGCACACTGATTTTTCAGTAGCCTTGCCCCACCTAAGTGTCCCCATTTATCAGTCACTAAGTTATTTCAACAAACCTGCTCACCCAGATCTGTTTTTTGTAGGGCTAAAAGGAGACCCTGGGAGCTCCCAAGGCTGCCTCTGGGCTGGTCTTCGGCCTCCAGGGCCCGTGAAGCCTGTGCTCATCTTGTGCCTGGAGCTCCCAGGGGTGCTGACCTGTTTGGGAATCTCCCACTACGTCAATTCTGGCCGGACCTCCTAAAGATGCTCAAATCCTCCCCCAACTCTCCTGATCTACGCAGATCCCGGGGAGCCTGTTTGGGTTCATGCCCACGGCACCCTGGAGCTGGGCTGGAAGTTGTAGGTTCAGCAAAGCCTGCTGGCTACTAATCAGCAGCGCCCAGGCTGCCTCAGCACACAGAGCAGATGAAATGTTCTCTCTGGAATTTCTCCAGGCCTTCGAGAGAGAGAGCTAAACGTCACGCTTCATTGATCAGTCAATAAGTTGGGTTTATTGAACTGACAGTGTGCACTGGGGGCTGTGGGAGGCATAGCAAAAGAGATGAGAGGGGGGAAATAATCAACCCCGGGCAAACATTAGGGTTTATGTATAAAGGACGCTGCACCTTCCGCTGTGTTCAACTGGGCTGTTCGCCCCCGCTCTTGCCCTTCTAGAGGTCGGCCGGCCCTCCCGGGCTCCCAGGAAATGGGCGGCAGCCTACCCAGAGCCAGACAGCCCTTTCTTTATGCGGTACTGACCTCTAGAGGCTTCCAATTAAAAAGCATCCCAAAGGACCCACTTAATTTCGCTGCCGGTTTCTAAACCTGTGCTGTTGCCCTATTTTCCTAGAAAATAAGGAATAAATATCTCTGCTTCTTTACATATGACCTAATAGGAAATGCCTGCTTTACTTTTTGGCTGACTAATTACGGCTTGCCCAGATTTTTATAAATGTCATTGTTTTCTTCTCCAGCAAGGAAAAAAGGTGGGCCAGAGATGAAGTATTTCAAAGTTATTTGCCTACTACGGAACTGAGAGGAAAAGTTAGTGTCGGATATTCAGGATGAATTTCTTGTGTTTCTAAAGTGCCCGTGGCCAAGGCAAAAGGGAGGACAGAATGTTTGCTCACCCCAATTCAGCAGGGCTGGGGACAGAACTGTGTGCCAGACCTTCCTGCAGACTCACAGAAGTCCTCGCTCCAGCCCCAGGGCCCAAATCCTGGGGAGTGGGCTTGGCTTGCTTATTTTGTTTCACTTTAACCCATTCATGTCTACAACGAACCCTGGGGTCAATGAGGTGTCCCACCCGGCCTGACTTTACTATGGAGATGAGACTCATCCCTAAAGGATACGTTCTCTAGATCCCTAAACAAAACACCCCAGATCATCCTAGTTTGTTGTAGTTTTTTATTCCATGTAATTGATTGCAAGGAGAAGGGAAATGTAGGAGGCCAGAAGAAAGAATTCAGAGACGTCAGCTTTGGGGTCGCTATCTTGGATGGGGTTGTTATTTCAGAAAGGTGTCCTAGGGAAGAAGCATTCAAATCAGGGGCACTCAGTTCTGCCAATATCTGGTCACCCAGCCCTGGTTTCACGAGACAGTATTTTCCTTATAAACTTCGCTTCCCACCCTCCCTACCCCACTAGCCAAGACAACACACATTCCTGCAATGCCAGTGTCTGGAGGAAGCTTGGAAATGAGTCTAGAGTCTTATTTTTACAGATGAGGAAACAAAGGTGAGGGGTAGGGGCAGGGGCAGGGGCAGGTGACGTGCCCATCGTCACAAAACCCTGACCCCAGCCAAATGATTTCACAGTCCCTGCAAAGGCAAAGTGTGGGTCTTTCCAACACTCCGTCCCTGCGTAAAGACGCCAATCCGTATTTCTAAAAGTATACTTGTGAGTGATCAAATAACAGCAACAAGGGAATTCCCCTTAAGAAAGGCTTTGCCTGAGGGAAACCGAGCTGCCGCCCTGCCGAGGTCAGAATCCGATGGAGCGAGGGGTGTGGCCGCCTGCCCTCCAACACGGTCTGACGACGGCCATGTTGAAAACAAAGAACCACCAATTAAGTTACGTGAAATACACACACAATATGCTGTGCCTATTTAAGTCAATCTCAAATCTAATTTAACAGTCTATGGAGGCCTTTTCATTCCCTTCCAGATTTATTCCTTAAATGTCATTGTTTACCGAGTAACAGTGAGTGGGAGGGAAGTCGGGGCGGGGGGCAAGAGGGGGGGAAGTGTCAATGCCGTCACAGAATGACCACAGATTTTAAAGCGGTGTTACGAAGGAGTCCTAACTAGAATAGAAAAAACTAGGATCTTCACATATAAACCTAAAGGGCTAGTTTGAAGAGCGGAAAATTACTGAATCCCAGAGACAGAATCAGAAGAGATATAGTCATGTCTGAAAACACATCAATTATTAACATTTGAATCATATCAGTGGTTCCTCTCTCTCCCCACCACGCTATCCTCCCCACTGCCACAGGCCCCAACGACAGCAACCACAAAACTAGCCAAATGGTTCTTTCTTGTTCCTCGGTTTTATTAAAGGACTAGCCATGCATGGTGCAGCGCAAGAAACAGGCGAAGACCGGCAGTGTTTGGAAGGGTCTTTAATAGCAAGCGCATGGTAATTACATCGTTGGATGAGATCCTCCCTCTCGGGAGAAAGGAGCAGATGTGGACAGGGTTCCGTTTGGGATTCACACTGCTGGAAGCATCTAACAAAGGGCAACAATGTTTGGCAACCCATTTCACAGTTTTGTCATTTACAAGAGATTGCTCTGAAAGGAAATATAAAGGCAAAGAAAGCATACACACCTTCGTGAAATTTTTTTTTTTTTTTTTTTTGGCCTAAGAAACCCCTCCCCGCCCAAACTCTTCCTTGCTTTTGCTTCTCATTAGACGGCTAAACTGCTTTCCTACACAAATTAAGGCCGGCTCACGATAGTTCCAGGTTTGTCTAGAATTGCCGATTTCCTTTCTCCCATGAAAAGCCAGCCGCCTTGTATTCCCAGTTCTGCCCCCTCTCTTCCTCTGCCTAGCTACCAGAAGGTACTTAACGTAAAAAATAAATCTAATGAAACAAAAGAAAAAACCAGAGAAAGGCAGTTTTATAAAGAACAGGCTGTCAGCTTCATCTGCGGTACTAAACAACTTGAATACACAGTTCTCAGTAAATTAAATGTTTATTTTTATGTGGCCTGGTGCCCACTTTTAACTGTGTATGCCTCTTCAGCCTTATAATGCTTCAAATGGGCTTTCTAACACAAAATGGTCATAGGTCCTCTATTTTTGCCATCCAAATTTGAAAAATATATATCAGTGACAACATATTATTAACAATTTGCCCAGTGAATGTGAGCTATACATGTTTTACCATGGACACCACGTTGCCATGGACACCAGAGGCTACTGGCATCCTGGCAAGTTTTAGAATTATTCTGTATAAATCTAAGACTTCAGCCTTTTATGTTACAATATCAGGTATTACAAAACCAAGATAACTGATTGAGTCTTTGTGGAAGAGGATTAGTTTTTAATTAAAAAAACAACAACTGTAGGCTTCTCTGGTAATCTGAAGACTAAGCAGGTGGGATATGAGACCCACTTGAGTTTTGACTGTGCTCTTTCTACACCCCTGAAGCTTGGTGGAGTAGGTGGGCTTTGCTCTCAGGCCTGCGGGAGGGGCATTCCTGAACCACAGTCTCCTCTGCAGCTGACAGCAAGATCAAGTTCAGTTCATGTTCAGCCTGGCATTGTGATTGGAGCCTCTCTCAGATCTGTTAGCACTTTGGAAAGACTGGCTTGTCCGGCTGACAGCTGGCTTATCGAGGGCAAGGACTCCACCAGATTTGCAGGACACCCACCGTCTCCTTGGCTGGGGGGGCATTTTCAAAGCCACAAACCCACTCCCAACCCAGGCCTTGCCTCTCAACAGGCAGGCAGTCCCTTCGAACTAAGCAGGCTCCTGGTGGCCTAGCCATGAAGAGTTTTCCTGGACCTCTCATGGTAACTGTCTCCTAGCTTTTTATTTTATTTCTCTAAGGAATCAGACCCTAATTCTCCCATTCATTCACCTTCACTCATCTTCTCCCGCCTCAGAGTTAAGTCCTGCCCACTCCTACCTGCCTCCCAAATCATGGCAAACTGGACTGGTTCGTACCACCATTTCCCAACTTGTCAATCTCCATGAGCAAGGCAGAGTCCAGTGGTGTTCCGGTGTCACAGCCCACCCCCCACCCCGGGTCCACACACTTTGTGCTCTTATGAAACAGAAACAATACTTAGAGACGTAATTGTGCTAGAGAATGGCTTCTGCTGACACGTGAGAAATGACAGTTACTATGAGAGTACAGAGGTTTCCACTTAAGGACACTGGAATCCTAATTCTGCACCGGGACATGAGGAGAATTCCTAAGGAAGAGACTTTATGTTCTAGTCACCGAAGAACAAAAAGGACTATGTGCTGTTCTGAGCCTGGGGGACTGGAGTGGACACCGTACGGCAGGCACTGTGTGGGGTCTCACTCCCCTCCCTGGCCCCATGATTCACTCTCCAATTCCCCAGAGTCCACTCGGTATGATTATCTGACAGAGAAAAGTCACCAGTAGCCATGAGAACAATGTCTCTGCGGTTCACCGAAAGCCAGGGTCCAGGTTGCGTAAGGTCATTGTAGGCATGCTTCCACAGCGGTCACCGGCACTCACTCCCCTGTGCACACACCTCCACACTCACACGCTCACTCACTGTCACACACATACACACTCTCTCTCTCTACCGAATGGAGATAGCAAAAAAAGTAAAAGTCACCCTTTTCCAGTTATTCTTCATGCAATTTCCCCCGCTCAGTTAAGTTAAACTTATTCCACTTCCAAAGCCACAATCTGGTAGGGCACAAATAAACCATGCCTTCCACAGGCAGAGCGCGGACGACTGAGACGAGTCTGTTCTCTACGCCTTCTGGGGCCTGACTCTCACCTAAGGAACAGCGTCATCGGCCCCTCGGGATCAGGCTCTAGGGGGCTCGGACACTCCCAGACCAACAGAAACACGTTCTAAGGTAGCCGGGCAGCCAGGGTCCTCAGGACAGGGAGATTCTAAATGGATTTCCTGCTCACTTCCCTTCAGGTCTCGATTCTTGCTCTTCACAC
>PVJD01011265.1:0-47422 GCA_004026545.1 Mormoops blainvillei | reverse complement strand
ACTCTGATTACAGAGTCCAGTTATCATAATATCACCCCTTTGCCACAGTGATTGGTTTGGGTTCCAGAAGGAACCGGGCCTAAGCCAATTGTGTGGGTGCTTATCAAGCCACAGTGAGCAGTCCGGGCCAGTCCGGTTGGCGTGACGGACTGCTGGACTTGGCTCGGACGGTCGGGAAAGAAAAAGCTCTGCTCTCTCCTTTTCTCTCCCCCAGCCTAGATGAGGAAGCCGGGCACACCAGGGACACCTGGCAGACATTCTGTGACCACAAAGATATCTAGGCTTAGGATGCAGCAGAAGTGGCCGAAAAATGGGCCTTTGGTGACATTGATGAGCCCCTGGATCAAACCTGTCCTGAGGCTTGCTCTATCTGTAGACCTTTTTCATTAAGTGTGCCAATAAATTATTTTCTTGTTTAATCTAGCTTGAACTCTCTATTTCTTGCAAAATGTCACATGATAAAATACCCTTATACCTTTTGAATAAAGTGCCAATAGTTTCGGCCCTGATAGCAGCAGCAGAAAAAAAACGAAAAGCAAAAAGCAGGGAGGCCTCTAACTGAGTAATCCTAAGACACGTGACCATTCCAGGGACCAGAAGGAACTCAGACAGACCACAGCTTTGTCTTCCCCAAAACTGAGACAGCCAGCTTCACAGTAGTTTCGCCAGTGATTAACCATAAAGTCCATGAACACGGGTTAGTATTAACGGGGACCCGCGCCCAGCGCTAGTCATTAGTCGTTACCGCTCCATTGGAGGCCAGGGCCGTGAGGCTGTTTGCTTACTACCGTGTCCCCAGTGCTCAGTCCTGTGCCTGGCACACAGTAGTCGCCACCCCCAATCCGTCTGACTGAATGAATGGGCACGGTTGCATTCTGCTATCGCCCACGCAACTGCCTTTTCCTCGCAAAGACTCTATTCAACTCACACGGCACACCCGCGTAGTATTACTTAGTGCTTCCTTGCTCCCAAAGGACTGGGTTGGCGAGAAAGCCAAGGGTACCGCGATGCCAATAACCTTGAACACACCGGTACCTATGTATCTGAGCCTCTGGATGGATCAGGAGCGGGGCCTATTTCTCCGCCCAAACCCTTCTTCCCGGCAACTCACTTGATGGGTTTCGTCTAGAGCTTTGTGCTCTAGTGTGGAATGTAAGCGCCTTTATTTTATGATCAGTGTAAGACCAGCCTCTCAAGAAAGAGGGACGACGGGCAGGTTTTCTGTTTTAAAAAGTGCTTTGGACCGAAGTAAGAGAAAACGCCTCCTGCTCGGTGCTCGGCCGGCGGCGTAATTTCGCGGTATTAAGAGGCGTCAGGGGGGCGCCGCTCTCCTCGAATTTGTATTTTGTGCGAAGCTCATACAAATTCCACACCATAGCTCGGCGAAGTTAAAGTACATGCACTAAAGCCATCACACGGAGTGACGGTGGGCGCCAGAACGCAGGTGCGCCCGCCGTTCATCATAAAAGAAGAAAGAAACAGAAAGGCGTGGTGCGCCCCAGGCAGGCTTCCTTCCGGGCCCTTTCTTCTGTTTCCCCGCACGCAAGCACGGGTAATCAGTGACCCACCAGTTAGTCACTTCCCTTTGTTGCTGCAACAATAACTCCTTGCATTTCAAATGCTTTGCAATAGAAGAAAAAGAAGAATGGTGCAAAACGGAGGAATGACATCCGAGTGGCGTTATTTCCAGCTTTATTAAATTTGCTCTCACCGGTGTTTATGGAGCCCAAGAGTAGGTTCTCCCCAGGCAGCACGCTCCACATTAATGAGTACGGGGGGATGGAGAGCTGGAAGGAGGGAGAAAATGCAAAACGGGGCCCAGGTCTCAGGCTTCTCCTGTGTTTCCTCCCAGATTAAACCCCTCCCCCCGCCAGTTGCTTGAGCCCGGGCTTTGTCTGCTTTGGACTCCGTTAAAACCACGAAACCGAAATTTCCCTGCTGAGTGTGGGCATGATAGCAGCTTGAGCCAAAGACGTCCAGGAGAACACTTTCCGACCCTCCCTCAGGGTCCAGAACCTGGGACCCCAGGAGGAACCCTGGCCATGCGGGCGGGCGGGCGTGGGTCTGCCCCGTGTTTAGAGCGAGTGCATTCGGTTCTTAGCACCAACCGCCAACGGAGCCCGACCCTGTGCGCGCTCCATGGTGCTTTTAGGAGTGTTTGGACCTGATTCTTGAAGCTCTTTTGATTTGCAACTGGGCGGGCCACACCCTTGATGCCCTATTTGACATCAGGGTGCGACACTGGTCCTGTACTCTGCCCCTTGCACCTTTAAAAAACTTAAAAAAAAACAAACAAAAAAAAACATGTATTGATTCTTAGAAAGAGGAAGGAAGAGAGGGAGAGAGAGATTTGTTGTTCCACTTATTTATGTATTCATTGGTCAGTTCGTGTATGTGCCCTGACCAGGGATCAGCCCCACAACCTCGGTGCATTGGGCTGACGCCCCAGCCAACCGAGCTACCCGGCTGGGGCCCAAGCTCCTTGCACTTTTCAAATGCCCTTACTAATCTCTCCGCCCAAAGTAGTCAGACCACAGGTTTACTCAGCCTGCTTTACAACCAGGGCCCAGACAGTGACTTAGGCTCCGCCGTTGTGACATACATCCTAAGGGGGGTGGGCAGCCTTGGAATTTATTATACTAGAGAGGGCAGCAGCATGATGTTCAGCTTGGGCACGGGCGTGGGGGTGTGATGTGGAGGCTGCAGTGGCTGGAAGGTTGAGCAGATGGGATATGACTGGTATTGGTGCTGGAAGCAACAGCGTGTTTGGTCCAGTGCAACTGGAGCATCTCTGCGGTGGGAGAATCCCTGTGTGGTGGGAGCAACTCTGCGGTGGGAGAATCCCTGCAGGGAGGAGCATCTCTGCGCAGTGGGTGCATTCCTGTGCAATGGAGCATCCTCGTCCTGTGGGGTGGGTCGAGGCACTGTTCCTGGAAGTTAAACCTCGAGCTTGGCTCCCGCATCCGGACAGGTCTAGGGGCTCCCAACATCCTTTAAAAATCTCCTTCACTGTATAACCAGCAGGAATCTGCTTCCGTGGCTTGCAAACAAGAGCCCTGCCTGAGACTTCATCCTCCTTTTTTGTGCTACCCTGTCCCTCCTTTCCTTGCAAACACAGGCTGACATAAATCTCCATAGTGAAGAGAGAAACGTTAGCCTGAGTTCTTCTGATGATGATGTTGCTGGCACTTCACAGTTTTATAGCGCTTTAAGCAGTGCGAGCTCTCTGCAAACACATCCCAGTGAGCAGAAGGATTCTTGCCAGCGAAACCATCAGTTTATTATTAAGCCATTATCACCTTCAGGTCAAAACCCATTAAGTACTTGCTTGCCCAACACATTCTCATCTGTACCGAGTTACTTAATCAGAGACGGCTGCTATCTGGGAGTTTAGACTCCTACAGCCAGCTCCAGCTCTGTGTGGCCCATATAGGGCAAGAGATAAGCAGAGAAATATCACCAGCTACAGAATTTTATTTCTGGAAAGATCCAACAGCTAGAGGAACTGAGGATGGGGTGACTTGCCCAATATCACAGTCAGTAAGTGACGGATTCTGGATGAGAACCCAGGGTCCTGGCCCTACCTTTGAGAGGTAGGCCATACACACAAACGTGTAAAAATGTATTAGTCAGGTAAAGCCAGGTTATGCTGCAGTAACAAACATCCCCCAGTCTGAGAGCCTTACACTGACCTCCGTCTCCTCACTCATGACATGTCTGCAGCACCCCACTCCCCCCACCTCCGATGGAGCAGTCTCATCTGGAACACATCGCCGCAGAGGGAAGAGTTCTGGAGGGTCTCCGTCTGGCAGTGAACGCTCCAGCTCCAAAGAGCCCCAAGTCCCTTCTGCTCAGAGCTCGTTGGCCAGAGTTGGTCATAGGGCCCCATGAACCACCAGGGGGACAGGAAGTGCAGAGCATCATGATTTTAGGGGCTTACCATTGCAGCCCTGGCTGATGGCCTCTGCCCAGCAGCCTCCCCACACCTCCCAGAATCCCCAAAGCTACCACCCACATCACTGCTGGACACTTCTGGAGCTCAGGACCACAGTCTGGATGCTGGGATGCTGGAAGACCCCTCGCCTCGGCAGAGGGGCCCACACTAGGCAGCCCACACTCCTTAAGGGACATGGCACAGCGAGCTCTGAATGTGACTCCTCCCGGGACCTCATGGAAGTGGGACCCCACGGCATGTGCTCTCTTCATGACTAGCTTATTTCATTGAACATAATGTCCTCAAGGCTCATCCGTGTTGTAGCATGCGCCAGAGCTTCCTTCCTTTGTAAGGCTGAGTCACATTCCATTGTATGGATGGACCATGCTTTGCCTATCCATTCACCTGTTGACAGCTGAGCTGCCTCCCTTTGACTCCTGGAAGGAAGTAGAGATGTCATGAACATGGGGGGGACAAGAATCTGTTTGAGTCCCTGCTGTCAGTTCCTTTGGGTACGTTCAGTTTTTTTTTTTTAACTTTATTTTGAGAGAGATGGAGAGAGAAACATAAATGTGCGAAAGAAACATCGATCAGTTGCCTCTCCCAAGCCCCCAACTGGGGACCTGGCCCACAACCCAGGCATGTGCCCTGACCAGGAATGGAACCGGCGACCTTTCAGTTCACAGGCTGGCACTCAGTCCACTGAGCCACGCCAGCCAGGGCCAGTTCTTTTTAGTTATAGGTCAAATGGGAAATAACAAATGAGTCAGAACTTTAGGGGGCGGTCCCCTTGGTTCGCCTACCCCATCCCCCCGTCCTAACCTTTCTCCCTTACACCGGAGTCTCCCCGTTCCAGCTCTGGTGCTCCCTCTCCACCAGGCAGGGACCCTCCTCTCCCCCCAGGGCACCTGTCCTTCCACGGCCACCCAGTGGTAGCTCACAGAAAGTCTCCTTCTAGGAACACATACCAGTGGGGGCAAAAAGCACCCTGAGGCCCAAGGGCATCATGGGGTGCACATACACCCCAAACAAATGTTAACTCTCAGAGAAGGTGCAGGTCAGGGCACCTTCGATGCCACCTCTCCAGAGGGGCGAGGCTCCTGGGACCTGGCTGGGCTCCTGCTGCCATGGTGACCCCCCTCTAGCTTCCAGAATGGGCCTGGGGTCCTGTGGCTTGAGGAATGGGCCCATCCCCACCAGAGGGCTATGGAAGTAGATTTTGGCCCCAAATTTCTACCTTGAAGCTCTGCCCACCAAAGTGTGGTTGTGTTTGGAGATGGGTCACAAGGGTGGGGGCTGGGTGGACAGGATATGTCCTGATGGGAGGGGGCTCTCTCCACTGCAAGGACATGCAAGAAGGTGGCCATCGGTGAGCCAGGAGAAGGGCCCTCACCCGAGCCAACCACGCTCGCCCCCTGACCTCCGACTCCCAGTCTGAAGACCGGAGAAAATGAACTTCTCTTGCTCGAGGGCCTCAGGCTGCGGGACGGGACACGCGGGCAGACACCTCTGATCCAATGGCCTGTGGGGTCAGCCGGCTTTCAGAGGACGACTCTCAGGGCAGAGAGACGGGAGCTGACCCTCTGCTGTCAGAAGCCCATCGCGGGTATTGGAGGAGGTGTGTTGGAGGGGCAAGACTGAGTAGCCCAGGCTTTGGCAAATGCACTGATGCCACCGTGGGGACAAGCCAGGGAGCCTTCCCGCGTCTGTTCCGGACCTGGACCCCAGAGCCAGAGGAGGGCACACCCTGTCGGAGGGCACACAGCCGCAGGGGCGGTGAGCAGGTGTCGGCGGTCGCCCCCCAGGCAGGTCCCACTCGCCTTCCAGCCACCTGTGCATCACTGCTGGGGGCAAAGGCAGGGGTCGGCCACCTCTGTTCAGGGCCAGCGGCCTGTACCCGGCCTCTACCCATTAGGGTCCCTGAGAGGCTGTTGGGTTTCCTGGCTCCTCCCTCTGGGTCTCTGGGCCCTTCTGACAGGGTGGGGCAGAGAAACTAGGTAACTGCCTGTCCAAAAGGAGGGAGGGGAGGCCCCAGCAAGGTGAGGTCTCTGAGGGGGGTCTGGCATGACCCGCTCAGGGGCAGGATTGACGAGGTCTATCCCACCCTCTTCCTGCCCACGGCCACCCTGGCCGAGTGAGGGCTGGTGGCTCTGAGGGTCTGGCACAGAGTCACCAACAGTCATGCTGTGGCGAGTGGGGCGGGGCAGATGGGTCCCAGGGTCCTTCTGGGAGCCTGGCCGGGTGCCAGATTCACAGTCTCCAGGGCTGTGGATGTGGTGCATCAGGGGGGCTGGTGGGTGGAGTGAGTGGCGGTGGCCCTTCCATGCACGGGAGGTTGACCCGTGCACCTGGCGCAGGCAAAGACACTGGGGCACACACCCCAGAACAGAGTGGTGTGGGCTGGGGCAGGTGAAAACGGTTTTTCCAACGAAGGGCTGGGGGAGCCAAAGTGGATGAGGCTGACCGGGGACTGGAAGGGACAGAGTAAAAAACTCATACGCACGCACACACGGACACACACTTGGGCTCGGTAAAAACATCAGAACCTCACACGATGCTCCGGCGCCCCCTGTCCCCCTCAAATCTCGAGGCGCCAGAGCCACTGCGCCGGCCAAAGTCAATGAAGATGCCTTCGGAATCCGAGTCCACGGATTCCAGGACCTGGTCCACCAGGTTCTCGGGGCTGGAGGAGGGTGGGGAGCTGCAGGCCGGGCCGGGCTCGGGGGGCTGTGTGGGAGGGTACAGTCTGCTGGGGCAGGGCCCCGACTGGAGGCCCGGGGAGGCCATGAAGTCCCCTGTGGGGCCCTGGCCGGGCGTGTCGGGGCAGGACGTCATCTCGGAGACCGAGTGCCTGCGGATGCCGGAGGCCCCGGCCGCTGTGCCCTCCGCCTCGTGCTCCGCCACGGGGTTCAGCAGCGGCGTGTTGTAGCTCTTGGAGCGCACCACCGGGTTCTTGGCCAGGATGTCCCCAGAGCGGGAGCGGCGCAGGAAGTGCTTCTCTGCAGAGAAACGGACAGACGGACAGACAGGCGTCAGGCACTGGAAGCCAGGGGACACGGACAGGGCGGCCACTTGGCAACCCCGGGCACCTGGGTGCTCTAAGGCCCTTCCTTCTGCCAGGTCCCAGGAGGCTCCTACTGTGAGCACTGACTGGTGCTCACGCGTGAAGGGTGGCCACAGGAAGGGCCTTGCTGGGGCAGTCGCTGGGGGTGGCTTGGCCTGGGGGCGAGAAGGTGCAGATCCTGCCCCAGCTGTCTCCTCAGTTCTGGCCTCTAAGCTTGGAGAGGTGGCAGGAGGTGGGGGTGATGCTGGGGTGGGGGTGCTGCTGGGGTAGGGGTGCTGCTAGGGGGCTGCTAAGTCAGCTCTCCGGTTTTGAAAGTGCACAGGCCCGTTTCCCCACCTGCACAAAGCCAGTATCAGCACGTGCTCCGCACCAGCCCTTTCCTGGGCAGACTCAGCCCCGTCCTCTGAGCCGGAGCCTTAAGGTGTGTGTGTGGTGGGCGGCATACAAACCCACGTGGGTGGTCCACAAGCCAGGCAGTGTAAGTGCCACGGTGGGGACGGATAACAAGGGGCTTGTCAATGGGAGGTCAGGGCTGGGGTTTTTTATTCTAGAAGGCAGGAGAGGACCCAGGGGTGGGGGAGGTTACGTAGGGGCATGCTTCCGCTCCCACTCAGGACCACGCAGTTCCACAGAGCGCCACCAGGTGGCAGGGCTGAGTGTGCTGCGCAGCTCGGGAGGAGTGGGGTGGCTTTCCTGGCCGGGAAGTGAGGCTCCCCTCCCCCTGTAGGGGTGCTGTTACCCACGGCCACAGGGAGCCCCCTGAGCTGAGACATGCCTGGTTGGCAGGTTTAACACCAGCAGGTGGGACGCGGGGTGCAATGGGTGAGGGGACACGCCCGAGCAGTTCTCACATGGCTGTCCACATGGTCCGGGGTGCCCGTCCTACACCTGCTCCCAGGCCTGGCCCTCCTGCCCTCAGCTCAACAGTCACTTCCCAGTTCGGACTTCCCTGCGCTCCCTGCCTGAGGTCCCATGTCACCTGGGCACGGGTCACCTTGGGCACGTATCTAGGGACCGTGCACTCATTCCCCTGATGGGGACGGGCAGGGATTGGCCTCTATGGAACCCTGGGAACCAAGGACAGGTGCAGACGTGCAGTAGGTGCCCACTTTCCGTGGCAGAATGAACCGATGGGCCCACTGTTAAAAGGGGCAACGGAAACAGTTTCTGTGGACATGCCAGGTAGCCCCAGGACGCCTGTCCCCACCCCCAGACCCCATCCCTTCCCCGATCCCCCAAGCACACCAGATTTCCGGGGCTCTGACCTGTGCCGGGCACTGTGCCTGGCCAACGTCTGACTTTCAGGATTGAGTGCAAGTGGGACTCCCTCGGGGACACAGAGGGCGCTGTTGGGCTCTCAGGGAAGTGAGCACATCACCAGCGATGGTGTCTGCCCCGGGGTCTCCTTTAGCCCAGTGGTGGCCTGGGTGGATGGGCCCAGTGGTCACCGCTCCCGCCCAGGGCCCAGGTGACCCTACCTAGGATGCAGGAGTGAGAGAAGGAGCCCTCGCTGGAGTGGAGGCCGTAGGTTCCCAGGTAGGGTGACACCACCTTCTGGATCAGTGCCTCCAGGCGCAGGTAGTCCTTGGTCACACCCCGGGACTCGTGCACCCCCTGCCAGAGGGAGAGGTGGGGGTGGGGGGTCACCGCACAGCACGTTCCCTGTTTCCCTTGCCCGGTGGGCTCAGCTCTAAGCCACCATGCAGGCCCGGTCGCCCCTCCATTCCCACGGGGCCCTGGCCCTGAGGACAGCACCTACCAAGACCTCCTCCCTAGCCCTCTCTCGAGCTGGGGCCTCGCAGCCACTCTGCCGCTTTGATACCCTCTGCGGCTGCCCGTCGCCCACAGCAGCTGTGGGTCTGGGAGCCCAGGGTGCCCTGCGGGAAAGGGCCCTGTGGCCGAGTGAGGTTGGGCAGTCTGCCACCTGCCCTTCGGGAGAAGGTCCAGGGCACTGGTTTCCTAGAGGCTCTGGAAGTCTTCCTGCAGGGACAAGCTCATCCGCCCAGGGCCCCCGCTCTCCCTCCCTCCCTTGCCCACGGGGCACTGCAGGCAGGCAAGGCTGCCCGACGGGGCCAGGCCCGGGTCCACGTCCAAGCTGGGCAGTCAGGGCCTGTCCACGCGACAGCGGCCCCTCCCCGTCACATGCTCCACCCTGCACCCCCTGCCAGGTCTCATCCGGCTCCTCCCTGATGCCTCCCCTTGTCCAGAGCTTTGCAGGGGTCTCCGCCTCCTCTGGTTTCATTTGAGCCAAAGTCTGCGGGACGAGGCTGCCCACAGGACAGCGCTGGTCTTGCTGACGGGGGTGGGGGCAGCTGTGTTCCCAGCATCCCTGGCAGGGGCTGGCACTCAACAGACTTTCAGTGAGTGCTTGCTGCATGACTGATATATAAATGAATGAATGAATGAATGAATGACACCACTCCTGGAGAAGCTGCTAATCGGTAAAGACAAGATATACTCAGGGTAACATTAATAACAGTTCAGGAGAGTGAGAGAGCCCAACTCTACGCTGCCTTCAAGAAACGCACTTAAATTTATGAAAGTGCATGCAGATTGAAAGGAGAGCAAGGAAAAAGCTATGCCAGGCTCTTGCTGACCAGAAGAAAGGAGTAGTGGCTGTGTTAATTTCAGACGGGGGGCACTCCAGACCAAGGAAGCAACAGGGATAAAGAAGGTCATGACATAATGATAAAGGGGTCAATTCGCCAAGAAGGATTGCCATAGCAACCCTTTACGCACGTGTGCCTAACGACAGAGCTCACACGGTGGGAGATGAAATCTAACAAGTGCAAGGAGAGACACAAATCTACTCCCACTGCGGAGACTTCAACACCCCTCTCAGAACTACAGACCCAGCGGCAGAAGTCAGAGGGACCAAGCTGAACTCAACGACACCATCAGTCAACCAGGCATAACTGACATCTACAGACCAGTTCACCGAGGAATAGAATATACATTCTTCTCAAGCTCACATGGAACATTTGCCAAAGCACACCACACGCTGGGACGTAAAACACATCCCAACGGGTTTTTAAAAATCCAAAGCACACGGTGTCTGCTCTCAGGCTGCAATAAAATGAAGCCAGGAATCAATAACAGAAAGATAACTGGAAAATTCTCAGATCCGCAGAGATTAAACAACTCACATCTAAATAACACATGAGTCAAAGGAGAAATCTCAAGAAACAGTTTAAAAGATCTTGAACTAAATGAAAATGAAAATGTAACATTCAAATTTATGAACTACATCAAAAGCAGTGCTTAGAGGGAAATTTATAGCGTTGAATAGACATATTAGAAAAGGAAAAGCTCAAAAATCAATAATCTAAGCTTCCAGCTCAGGAAACTACATGAAGAAGAGCAAATTAAGTCTGAAGTAAGCAGAAGGGAAAAAAAAAAAAACACCAAAAACATCAGAGCAGAAATTACAGAAACTGGAAACAGGAGTCAACGAAGAAAAATCAACAAAATCAAAAGCTGCTTCTTTGAAAAGATCAATAAAATCAATAAGCCTCTAGCCAGGCAAACTAAGAAAAAAGAAGACACCAGTTACTAATCTCGGGAATGAAAAAGAACGCCACTACAGACCCCGCGGACCCAGCTGTGTTGAGATGAGGAGGAGGTGGGGTTGCCTGGGTGCCCGCCCGTCGAGGACCCCCGACTTCCCTGGAGCTGTCTCCGCCCCCGGCCACAGTGCTGTGGGTGATGATGGCAGCGCTGAGCCGCGCTGGGTTTCCAGGCACTTGATGTCATTTAATTCCCACAGCTTCTCTGGGAAGTTTGGCCTCTGCTCCCCAGTGCAGAGAGGAAACGGGGGCCGGGGCTACTTTATTTATGTGCCCTCAGCTGCGTGGCTGTGCTCTGTTTTAGGGGACCCTTCTGCATGAGAAGGAACTTGTGCCTCTCTGGGCGAAGCCCAGGGCACACAGTAGGTCCTCAACATACGCCGACCAGGAGCTGTGACTTCAAATCCATTTGGGGCTTGAAAACAGTGGGGACAGGTTCCCTAGGGAGCTGGGACGAGGTCATTCAAAGTGTGGGCCAAGTGTCGGCAGGGGCAGTGGCAGAAGCTGTGGTTTGGAGTCGCACCCACAGGGAACAGGAGGACAGACTGGGTGGTCAGGGGACCAAGCCCAGAAAGCTGCATGAGGCAGTGGCCACCAGGGGGCAGCACCGCCCCAGCCTGGCCACCCACTAGGACAGGGCTCCAGGACTCAGGGTGTGACCTTATCCCTTGGTACTAAATCCCAGGCCTGGGGCTGCCTGCTCCCAGCAGCATCTGGGAGGGCTTTATGGCTGCTTTCTCTTGGTTAACCTTGACCCTGCCGGTCCAGGGAGTCAGTCTGTCTTACTTTATCACACAGATGAGGAGAGAGGCCTAGAGAAAGAGCCCCTCAAGGGTCCCAGCTTCAACCCAGCCAGGGGTGGAAGCCCTTAAAATCCCTGCCTGCAGGTCTGGTGTCCCCGAAGCTGCCAAATGACCCCATTTCCTGGCAGCGCAGCCCCTGATCCTCTGCAATCATCGGTCCTTCCTTCCTCTGGAACCTTCACTGGCTGCCCTGGACCCCGGGACCACCCTCACAGACCCCAGTTTAGCAAGGTTTCCACAAGCATGGGGGGCTTTGGAGCCGGCCCGGATCGGGTGAGGCCCAGGGTCTGGTCTTGCCTGCTGCGCACAAGCCGGCTCCCTGCCTGTAAGATGGGGCGGCTGACAGTGCCCACCCTGGTCCTGTGCCGTGAGGTGAGACAGCAAACTGTAGAGCGCTGTGCCAGCCCCAGGGCTCGGGATGCGGCGGGAAGGCCCAGTCTGCAGCAGGGGCCGCTGGGGGCCCATCAGATCCCCTGCCTTGGCCAGGTCACTCATCCCCCCGGCGCTGGGACTGCAGTTGTCAGCAGCTTGCCACTGCGCCTGCCCCAGAGCTGCCCTCTGGGAGGAAAGCCGTCTGCGCCATAAATGTCGAGCCGCTGTGGGGCGTCGGGGTAGGCACCCTTAGCCCCCGTGAGTGCCTGACGAAGGCTGTAATGGCCCAGCTCCTCGCCCATGACAACAGCTCCGGTTCTGGTCACACTGCTGGGCCCCCATGGGACCAGGCAGAGGCCAGCCTTCTCCTGAGCCCAGGCCTCAGCACAACTTCCCTCTCCCAGGCTTCTCCTTACAGCGTCCCCGCTGGTGACGCGTGTGGATCCAGGTCCCCTCTCCGACTTTGCCTCTAGGAGCCTGGCCCGAGACCCCCTGCCTGCCCCGAGCACAACCGCGTGCCCACCCGAGACCCCACTGCCTGCCCCGAGCCCGGCCGCGCACCCACCTGCAGCACCAGCAGCATCTGCACGATGGCGGGAGGCACGCGAGCGTGGGCCCGGGCCAGCGCATCCTCCAGCCTCACGCTGAGGGTGATGGTGTTCCGGAAGTGCAGCAGGGCCAGCTGGCGCACTGACGGCTCCTTACCCTGCGAACACACAACGCCGCGGTTATGGTAAGAAAGGGTGACTGACACACGTAGTGTCCACTAGGCGCTGGCCGTGGCTTACTACCCATCGCTCAGCCTCACGGGGCGCATAGGAGGACGCCGGTCTTATTTCCGTCTCGTGGGTGGGAAACAGGCTCTGAGGAGGCCAGGGACGACATGCCTGGTCCCATCACGGGTGCGGGCTAGCCGACAGTGGCAGCGAGGGACAGACGGGTGTGTCCACCCACAGGCGGGGCGGCTGGGGTGGGGAGCTGGCATCGTGGCCTGGCGTCCCGTGTCTCAGGGGCCACTGACCTGCACCGGGTAGAAGATGGCCTGCAGGGTGGGCAGCACGTCGCTGAAGAAGAAGTCCCACGTCTCCGCCAGCGAGTCCAGCAGCTTCTGCCCTGTGGACACAGGGCACTGTCCCTGCCCATCCTGCACGGGCTCAGCAGACGCCCCACACCCTCCCAGGTCGGAAGCCCCCTCTCCCAGCCTCAGGAGGTGCAGGAGTTGAGGGCTGGGGTCTAGGCCCTGGTGGCGTCCCTGAGGTTAAGGGCACCGCCAGCTTGGTGGCCCCGGGTTTACCGCTTAACTTTTCTGTGCCTGAGCCCCCCGTTAATAAAGGTGGTCAGTAACAGGCCCACCTCCCAGAGCTGATGGGGGGAAATGAGCCTACACAGGGCCTGGGGCAGAGAAGTGCAGGCGTGTGTGCGAGCGGCTGGTCCCGTCCCCGCCCACGTAGGACCTGCGCAGGTGCGCCCCCTGGCGAGCATCCGTTCTGGTCCTTGTCACGCCTGGTTCACCTCACCACCCCACCAAGGAGCAGAGGGCATCCACCCACCTGCCTACGCCGTGGCGGGCCCGACGCCGGGGACCCGGCGAGCCCCAAACAGTCCCAGACCCACTACGTGACAGGGAGCAGGACACTGAACAGCAATTGTAAGGACGGTGACGAGAGGCGACCTCCCAGGGCAGGCCAAGAGACCAAGCCTGTGATGGGTTCACGCCTCTTTCTCAAAGGCCTGGGTCCCGGCCACCCAAGGCTGTCTCAGGCAAGGTCCGCGGAGCCAGGGAGACCGTGTCCAACCATGGCAATGTGCTCCAGGCAGAAGAGAGGAGAGAAGGTGGTGAGGGTCAGGCAGGGTGGGCTGCCTGGAGGAGGCGCTATCTAAGCTGATTTGGGATGGTTTGCCAGGTTGACTGAGATCCTTGGTGTGACCCACAAAAGTGAGTGTGTGGAAAGTAGCCATTTGGACCCACTCTGCAATCATTTCTGCCCACCCTGGGACAGAGGGGCGGCGTCCTCAGGGTGGATGGCCTCTGGGGGAGGGGGGCAGCTGAGGGGCCCTCAGGTTGGCTCCAGGACCCCCCAGGAAATGCCAGGTGCTGAACCCGCAGCCTTTCCCCTGGAAACAGCAAAATCAGGATGAAGGGCTGCTGGGCCCAGGAGGTGCGGGCCCTCACCAGGAAGCCCGACTAGCCATCGGCAGGGGCGTGGTGGGCGGCTCCTAGCGAGGAGGGGCAGGTGCCCCAAGCTGGCTGCTCTCCCAGACTGCACTGCTCAGGCCCGACCGCCAGAGGTTTCCATGGGAACGAGAGCTTTGGCCTCTCTCCTCACTTTCCTTGGGCTCTGGGCCCCACTGCCTCCACCCTGGAAAGCCCCCAGCCTGTGTAGGTGCTGGGGCCCTGGGAGGGGAGCCTGGCGGGGCGGCCGGGGGGCCCAGGGCAGCCCGGCTGGTGGGAGGGGTGTTGGGCCCCTGTGCTCAGTTGTCTGCTGTCACTGGGGCTCCCTGCCAAGTGGCCAGCTCCCAGTCCTCCCTGGGTCCCACACCTGGATCTGCGGCGGGACAGGCGGGTACTTGCTGCCCCAGGGGCTCTGCCTGAGCACAAAGGTCCCTTCAGGTCCCCACCGTCACCAGCAAGAAGAAAGGCAGCTCAGTTCCCCAGGCCGGCCACGGGGTGGCCCTGGGCGTGGGCCAGGCCAGTGTCCGCCGAGCTCAGGCCACCCTCCAGCCCCCGGCCCGGAAACGCAGTGGAAAGCAGATGTTATAAAACATGAAGTCCAGGCCCTGTCAAGCGGCATGCGGACCAAGGCCAGGAAGCAGGGCCGCACCCGCCGGCCAGGCCCTCTGCTGGGGACTGTGTCTGGGGCTACTGGGGCTGTCGGGTGACAGTCGGGCTACAGAGCCCTGCTGCGGGGCCCCAGGGGAGTCCCGCACCCAGGTCTCAGTGTGGTTCTCTGTAAGATGGGTGCGATGACCGTCCCACACAAATGGGGCTAAAAGTGGCTCTGCGGCAGGTGCTCCAGAAGCACTGGCTGTTGTCACGATGACCGGTGGGCCACGTCCCTGCTGACAGTCAGCAGGGTCCGGGCAGCCGCTGAGGCCGAGCTGATTCTGCCCCGGGGGCGGGTCGGTCTTCCTTTTCCAAGTGCCGAGGGCCGCCTGTGGGGCCTGGAGACCAGAACGAATGGACGTCCGCTCAGGTCTCAGCCCGTCTTGGGGAGCCCCCGGGGACAGTGGCGGCCACAGGGGCTGGCTGCTGAGGGGAGTGATCTCGGCTGCAGGTTGAGTCCGCTCCTATTAGCTGTCGTGCCGAGAGCACCAAGCTACAAACCTCGGACGCGGCCCCGGAGCAGCCTCCTTCACTAGGCTGGTGCCCAGGCTCCTGGTGCTCAGGCACCACTCAGCTCGGCCGCCAACGTTCCAGCCTCCGTGGAGGCTGGAGGGGGCAGCAGGTGGCAAGGGCCCGGAGCTGCCCTCGGTGGGGGGTGCACCCCGTCCCCCAGAAACACAGGCCAGGACAAGGCAGGGTGCTGGCGGCGGTCTCAAGGGAGAGCTATGCCTGGGGCCCGAACTGGGCTGAGAGGCAGAAGGGGCGCTTCTTTGGGCCACCCTCAGGGTGCGGGTCAGCTATTATTCCAGCGGCATGGTCTGCAGGGGGCCAGACATCGCCCTGGACAGGTTGCATTTTGAGCCTCTACTCAAGGGCCACCTCCCTGACTGCAGTCCTCCCTGACTGCCCGTGTGGAATCGGTCCCTTCTCCTCAGGGCAACCCCTCACCCCGACGTCTACCACACTGGACTTTCACCATCTGGTCCTTGTCCGTGACCTTAAACTGTAAGGCCTTCCGGGCGGGGCCTGGGTCTCCTCCATCTCCAGGTCCCTGGAGGCCACCTGGGGCCCGGCAGGCACTGAGCATGTGGGTAGAACCCGACTGACCCCACCGTGCCGAGATGGGGACACGGAGCGCACATGGGAATGTCGTGTCTGCAGTTGGATGAGAGCCGGACACCAGGCCCTCTGGCCTCCGGTGTGGGGCTCCGGGTCTGTCCCTGAGGCCCGGGGAGTCTGAGCAGGGCTGGCACTCCCTGCTGGGTGGCCTGGCGGCCACGGCCACTGTGGGCAGGACTCCACTAAGCCGCACAAAGCTCCCCTTCTCCGCCGATCACAGCTCCCCTGGGCTGGGGTTGGTGGGAGGCGCAGGCACCGCCGGAATGTGCCGAGTCAGGAGAGGGACATGGGAGGGTGTCTCCACCAGGTGCCAAGTCCTCACGGCCTCGTCCTGCCGGCTTAGGTGCCGCCTCTTCCAGGAAGCTGGCCCCGGACTCCCGGTGGCTGTGCCTCCTGGCTCCACATCTGAGGTTCTCCGGCTCCTGCCTCAGGGGCTTCTACCTGACATGCGCAGAGAAGGTGCAGAAGGGCCACGGCTCCGAGTGCACCCTCAGCACGCCAGGCCGCCAGGCCTTCGTCTCCTCCTCTCGGAAATAGGCTAACACACCTTCTGTCCCGGGCCAGAGTGAGGACTTGAGCAGGCGTCTGGAGCCTCAGGGAGAAGAGTGTGGGTGCAGGAGCCAGGCTGCCGCGTAGCAGCCACGTGGCCTGGGCGTCACCGAACCCCCACGGCTTGGTTTCCTCAACGTTTGGTGGCTGCTACAACGGTATCTCCTTCACAGGTTGTTGGGAGACGCAGCGAGCAAGCCGGATCAGGACAGAATCTAGAAGAGTGAGCACGGGCCCAGCGCATAGTAGGTGCTCAACAAACACTCCTGGAACCCGAACCCAGCATAGGCCCGGCACACAGTAGGTGCTTAGCAAAGGCGTGTCGGTTGGCGTGAGGCCTTCCCATAATTCGAAGTCTCCCTAAGGAGGCACGCACTTCAGCTGTTGCCCCAGGGCCCACAGACACGGGGAGCCCAAGGGTGCCGGGAGCTGGCAGGTCCTGCTGAGACTCGGGGCCTGCAGGGGAGGCAGGGCTCGTCCGTGAGGCCCTCCCCCGCTTGCTGAGCAGAGAGGCCGCTGGGACTCAGCGGGCAGAAGAAGGGCAAAGGGTGTGCGCTCTGGTGTCAGGACGGCCTGGGTTCGAGTCCTGCCTCCACTCCTTGTTCGCCGTGCGGCCGTGGAAAGATTGCCTGCCTCACTGCGCTGTCCGCAGCCAAGGGGAGCGAAGACCCACAGGCCTCGAGGGGTGGGTGTGGGCATGAGAACAGAAAACGCTCCAGCGTGCCCAGCAGGGAGCCCCCATCGGCTGCTTCTGTCCAGGCGGCAGTGACCTGCTCCAGCCTCTTCAAGCCACTTCCGTCAGGCCTCAAATCTCCTGCGGGCGCTCCCGGGCTGCTGGGGGCAGTGGGCGAGGCAGCAGCCTTCTCCCCGACATCCCTCGGGCCCCCATGGCTCCCTCACAATGGAGGGCCGAGGCTCTCCCCAGCGGGGTCCCTTCCGGGGATCGGGTCTCCACCTGGCTGCCCTGGAGGCCTCCTTCTGTCCCTTCTGAGCCCTCCCAACCAGGAGAGCCACACTGCCACGATTCCCGCGGGCACACCCACCATGCCGCCGTCCCCGGTCCGAGGGAGGACACCCAGCAGCTGGGCCAGCACGCGGTGCAACCCAGCGCACAGGTCCAACCACAGAGCTGCCCGACTCACCCTCGTAGAAGCGGATCTTGTCTCGCAGGATCACCATGCCTTTCGTCAGCAGCTGGTTCTAGAAGGTGCACACGGAGACACGGTCACAGCCCTGAGGGCGGCCCGGGGGTCCCACGGGTCCCCGCCCTGCAGCCAAGGCCCAGCAGGGAAGGGGCTCGCCGACATCCCACCTCCCACCTGCCACAGAGCCTGAACCTCAGCTCCTCCTGGGAGGACACCGACAACTGACCCCACCAGGGGTTGTCATAAGACTGGAGGTGGCCATGGGGACAATTCCAAGAGACGGGCGGCACCTGGAACCTCCGCTGAGGCGGGCGGGCAGGCCTGCCTTCACATCCCACGACCAACGAGGCACACCGTGCCCGCGGGGCCTGTGATGGGGGCCTGGTGTGGGAGCTGCAACAGTTGCGTGAGGCTCACATGTGGGGTCCCCTGCACACTGCCCCGGGCTCTGGCTGAGGATGACACTGTGTGGTCTCGGCACCATTCAAAACAGTCACGGGGTGGACATGCCTCAGGGTCCACTCACAGATAGGTGGGCACACAAAACCGGGTGCATGTAGGCAAGGGGACGGTACATTTGGCTGTCAGAGAAACGGAGCACAGACACCTGCCACAGTGCGGACGAGCCGCAGGGACGCTGTGCTCAGCAAAAGCAGCCAGACACAAAGGGCCACACGGGCAGGACTCCACCCCCGTGAAATGCCCCAAACAGGAAAGTCCGGAGACAGAGTGCAGACTGGGAGTTGCCAGGGGCTGTGTGGGCAAGGGGTGTGGGCTGATTATAAAAGGTGCCGTTTCTTGGGGAGGGGGTAACAAGTGTCCTGGCAACAGACAGTGGTGAAGGTGGCGTGGTGTTGTGGGTTCACTGAACACCACTGAGCCGTGCGCTTTAAACGATGCGCAGTGTGGCAGGGGGTTCATGTGTGTTCCGTGGCCCTACAGGTCTATGGCCCGGAGTGGGGGCTGGGATTTACAAGAGCTGCAGCGCCTGGGACAGAGGGGCCTCGGTGACACTGACACACCCTGGCTCAGGGCGCTGGGGCTGTGGGGAGGCCCAGCATGGACACTGGGGGTCCACACTGACATTCTAGGAGGAGGTGAACCCTCAATAACGAGGCCACCCTGAGTCCTGCCACGTGCCAAGCACAGCGCTCAGACTTCACCTGCACCATATCATTAACTTCACAACCAGCTGTGGCGGTTGGATGCGGAAACTGAGCCATGGCGAGGCGGTGTCCTTGGAACCTAGCGCTCCGTATACCCCCTGCGAGCAGGGGGCCCCTGGCCCTTCTTCTCAGCCCCGAGCGCCACCCCGGGCCAGCTAGAGAGCAGGGCCACCCACCTGCAGGCACTCCGTGAGGAAGGGCCCCAGCTCCGTCTTCAGCAGCTGCCTGTGGGCGGGAGGGAGACGGAAGTGAGGGAGGGCGGGGGTCAGAGGCTGCCAAGGGGCAGCGGGGGTCCCGCTGGGGGTTCCGCTGGGGGCCCTCGCGGCCCAGCGTGAGGCCTGGGCATGTCTGCCAGTCCCCGCACCACACGGGGCTGGGCTGCTGCGCGCTTTCCCGGCCCACAGCTGCGGCTCCTCGGCGCGCCCCCCTCCCCATTTCACACAAGAGGAAGCTGAAGGGTCCCCAGGGAAAGAGGGCAAGTGAGGGCCATAAGCGTCTCACATGTTCTCGGGGAGACACCGAGCTCTGTCTCTCCCACCTGCCCCAGTCCCAGAGCAGGCAGGGCCCTGGCACCCTCCCTGTGTCCCGAGAAGATACAGTGGGTTTGGGGCCGGCCAGGGTCATGGCCAACCCTCGTAGTAAGCAGCAGGTGCCCAGTGCAGCCCTCTTGCCTGTCCCCGGCCCACCGTGCCTGCATGCATGTGTGAGCACGGATGCACGGATGCACGAGGAGGGGAAGGGAGGCGGGGAGGAAGACCCTGCAGCCTTTGGCTCCCAGGTCTGGAAGGCAGAGTGGCTGTGACGGAGCCCTGTCTGGGGGCGGCTGCACCCCGCAGTGGGCTCCGTGCACCTCCTCTGCCGTTCCCTCTCAGCTCGCCCGTTGCGCACCTCTGGGCGGGGGCAAACAGCATGGCTGGCCGAGTGGCCCCTAACGTGGCTGTGCCCACAGGCTCTGCCAGCCGCTGACGGGGGGCGCAAAGGCAGACTCTGGAAGACAGAAGGCTCTGGGTCGCCAAGTGGCGGCCTCCGGTCTACACTGTCCGCAGGGCGGGCAGTGAAAGGCCAGTTGGGTCCCCACAGCCTTTGGCCGGGAATACAGCCAAGGGTTTCCCCATCGGCCCCCGACGCGCACGCGCAGCAGCTGCTCACACGTGAAAGCTAATCAGTGCGACTTCCAGGATCGCTCAGAGCTACTGTGCCAATTCCCCAGGATCCATCCGGCAGGGGACAGCGCCGTTAAGGTCCCCTCCTCCCTGGCCCGTGCACACAGATGTCCCTGGCAGTGAGGAGGAGGCCACACAGGCTGACTCCTGCCCCAAGCCCTGCGTGGCGGGAACCACGTTCCTGCTGCAGACGTGGAAGCTGGGACCCTGGGGCCTGCTCACAGGTGGCTGGAAGGCTGCCCAGTCTGGGCTGGGCAGATCACTCACTCCCTAAGAGCAGGGAGGGTCCCCAAGGCAGCTGTGCATGCTGGGAATAAAGGGACACCACCTGGGGGAAGGGCTGTGGCGGGGGGCAGGTGCCACTGAACACGGAGCAAGTGGCCTCAGGGTTTGTTTAAGAAGATGGGCCAGGTGACAGACCCTTTGCTGGCAACGCCATCGAAACCATCAGTGTGGAAGGGAGTCTGGGTCCTTGAGCAGGTGGCCTCCGTGACCCCAAGAGCCTTGTTCTCCAAGCTTTTTCTCCACCTGGAGAAACCACTAAGGAACCACGTCCATGTCTGCTCCTCAGAAGAAAGGTGGTCAAGGGAAGGGGTCGGGAGGAGGAAAGAGCTCTTACAAACCCAACAATAAGAAGACAAAGAACCCAGTGACAAAATGGGCAAAGGGTGTGAACAGACATTCCTCGCCAGAAGACACAAACGGCCAGAAAGCACGTGAAGGGACGCCCAGTCACGAGTCATCAGGGGAAAGCCAATCAAAGCCACAGGCGGCACTTGATCCCCGCCCCCAGCACAGTTAGCATCAAGGAGCAGAAAAGAAAAAGCGTCGGCGAGAATGTGGAGAGACGGCGAGAATGTGGAGAGACCGAGTCCCCACGCAGCTGGGGCGGTCACTGTGGCGGACGGTCAGGTAGCTTCCCATGACGCCAGCCGCGGTGCCAGTGATGGGACAGGCAATGTTCCCTGGGACGCATGTATCCACGCAAAGCCCTGCGCACGATGTCAGAGCAGCGTGGGTCGTCACAGACACTGGGTGGAAACAACCTGAACGCCCACAAACGGGTGAGTGGGTAAACAAAGGGCGTGTTGTCTACACAATGGAAGATGGCGTGGCTGTGAGAAGGAACGAAGTCCTGACACAAGTTCTGACGTGAATGAGCCCTGAAAGCACTGAGCCCAGTGAAAGCAGCGGCCACGAAAGGTCACGTGTGGACTGAGTGACCCCGTTCCTACAAAGTGTCCCAAACCAGCAGATCCATCCAGACGCTGACTGGCATTTGCAGGGGCTGGGGAGGGGGTAACGGGGAGCAACTGCTCATGGAGAAAGGTTTTTCGCAGGGTGGAGCGATGAAAATGTTCTGGAATTAAATAGGGTGATGGTTGTAAAACCTTGTGAATAAGCCCCAGCTGGTGTGGCTCGTGGACTGAGCGCCGGCCTGCTCACCAAAGGCTCATCAGTTCAATTCTCATTCGGGGCACGTGCCTGGGTTGCAGGCCAGGACCCCAGTAGGGGGCGCACGAGAGGCAACCGCCCATCAATGTTTCTCTCCCTCTCCCTCCCTTCTCCCCCTCTCTAAAAATAAATAAATAAATAAATAAAATACTTTTAAAAAACCTTGTGAATGAACTAAAACAGTGATCTACACATTTTAAAAGGGGGAATTATATCTAAAAATATATATACATGGACGAAATGGGGGGTCGGGGGAGGGAAAGCATCCCATTACTAGTCACTGTCTCGGCCTTCCCCACACTGGGCATGGCCCTTTCTCAAGCGAGCTTTGGGAACAGGGGGGAGTATCGGGTAAGGGAGCAGTCGATGGCCCCAGGCCCAAGGCTCTCATGGGATCGAAGCTAACGACCAATTATGGATTTAATGCACAATTAAATTCACTTCATTTAATGTGGCCACGTGATGGTGAAGAGCTGAGGTGGGGGCTGGGGTGGCGGCGGTCCTGAAGGACCCATGGGCCCTAGAGTCAGGGGCCTAGGTCGCGGCTCCACGAGTGACCCACGACCTCTCCATGCCTCAGTTTCCTCACCCGTACAATGAGATAATGGGGCGCCCACTCCTCAGAGGCGCCGTGGAGAGTTTAAGGCAGGCAAGCTCACAGCACGAGGCCAGCAGGGTAAACGCTTTACGCAACGAGGCCTGGCGCTTCATTTTGAATCGACTAAAAAGTTGCTGCCCCCCAATAACCGATCTGACCAGGAGCTCTGCGTCTCACATTGCCTGACCTCTACCTGTTTCTTGGGTACAGGATGCTGGGGTCGTCACGGGGAGGGCATTTCCGCCCTACCCCAGCACCCCGCACGCACTCCTGAGGGAGGCCGCCTGCTCTGTGCCGTCCCTGAGGGCTGGGGACAGGGCACGTGGTCAGGGGTTACAGTCCCGAGCCCCGCGCCCCGCCCCCCTGCTGTTTATGCTGCCAGAGGGGAAGGGTGTCCAAAGGGCTGGAGGGCTGTCCCTGGTGCTTTGCTCAGGAATTCAGAAGTGTTTCCTTATGTTCTGTTGTTTAAACATCTAGCACATTCTTTAGGCTTGCCACAAACTCCCTTTGCCCTCAACAGAGCAGAAAACGGGGATGCTGTGGGCCCCGCTGAGGCCCTTGGTGGCTCCTGGGGCCCCACCCCGGAAAAAAGCTGGACGTCACACATCAGGCCTGGCGGGCGACCAGCCCCCTCCCTCTTCAGGCCTCAGTTTATCTGTAAGGACCCTTTGAGCTCTGTCGCGATGGATTGGGGAGGGTTTACCCTGTCCCAAGTAGCCTTTTAGTCCTGCCTGGGGCTGAGGAGGTTGGCTGTCTGTTTTCCCCAGGGCGGAGGGGGGATAGCTCAGAGGTGGCACACCCCTCCTTGGAGCAGCTGTGTGGCCCTGGGCAAGTCTCTTGATCTCTCTGAGCTGTGGCTGCCCCCTACTGCACCGCACGGCCCCGGCAGGCCTCGCAGATTCCCTTGAAGGCGGTCGCTTCCGTTGGGGGCTCCTTCCCAAACGCTCATTCCTCAGCTGCTCGCAGGAAATGAGGGGCGTGCGCCGGCTGTAATGGCTTTCCCGGACACTCCCCTCATTAGGCAGGTGGGTCCTTCCTCTTTAGCAGAATAAATCTCTTTCCTGATGCTCGACATCAGCGGGGAATGTGGGCGTTCTCTTGACCCACCATCCGAGTCCCACCCTGTTTCCCCTAAAAAGATGTCCTCAGCAGCGAAGGCCCATTGGGTCCGAAAGCCACATTAACAGGTCCGTCCGCGTGGTGGTCACTGCTGACTGCGGCTCTCAGGGTGGAGCCCCCAGTGGGGCTGCTGGACCAGGGGGCCTGCCCGGGGCCTCCCACCCTGGCACCGCCCTCCCTCCTTCTCACAGACCTGGGCGGGGGATTGGACAGGGTGGCCACTCACCGGACACCTTCGTTGAGGCTGAAAAGCTCCCGATCGGGCAGCCCCTTGCGCTGGAAGACGGCGATGACCCCGCTGTGGATGCTGTGGGTGGGGAGAGAGGAGCGCTGCGTCCGGATGCCCCGGGACCCCTCCCCGCCCCCCCCAGGCCTCCCTTCAGCCCTCTCCACTGCAGCCTTCCTGCTCCGCCCGAGAGCAGCAGGGGCCTGGAGAGAGGCAGGGCGCCCGCGGAGCGAGGCTCCATCGTCCCCGTGGGACCATCGGTTCCCATCTCAGCCCCAGTTTCCTGCGCCCCCAGCCTCCCTCGTGTCCCAGGTACCTCCTGGCCACCTCTCCAGGACGTCCTGTGCCCCACACATACACTCCGCTTCCCTTCCTGTGCTTCTGAGCCCTCCAAGCCCAGGTCAGAGGCTAGGCCCACCCTCTGATGGCCCCAGTGTATCCAAGTCCACTGATGTCGTCACCCTGGGCTTCTAGGTGGCTCTGAGCCAGCCACTGCTGCCCCCCCACCCCACCCTGAGCACCAGGGGCCTGTGATGTGCACCAGCCCTGCTGGGGGAGCTGCCTGCAGCCACAGAACTCCCGCAGGTGCTCCCTCTTCCATCTATCCGGCTCCTTCCTTCAGGTCACAGGTGGCTGTCTGCTTTTGCAGCACCTGTCAGTGTGGATCTGCGTGTTCACGTGGAATCTGTTAGATTCACTCGTCTCCACCATCATCACCACAAAGCGCAGGGCCGTGTGCTGCTCACGACTGCATGAGAGCACCTGGCTCGCAGCAGCAGCTGAGTAAGCGGCTGGTGAAATTCATCCTGACCCCCTCGCCCTCCGAACCCGACCAGCCTGCCTCCTGGACCTCCCTGCAGCATCCCCCCTCTGCCTTCCAGCCCAGGGCCCTCCTCTCCGCCCGGACCTCTGAGTACGCCCGCCGGCCTCTGCGCCGCACAGAGCAAGGCCTGGATGCGGCACTCGAGGCTCCGTGGGAGCGACCCATCCCCGCACTCCTGGGCACCCTACACTCTAGTCCCCTAGAGCGCAGGGCCTGTCAGGGGTGCCGCACCTCTGGGTCTTCGTACCCACTGCCCTCCCTACCCCGCCTGGAGGGCCGTCTCCTCCCTGTCTCCAAGGCAAGCAGCTAGTCACATCAGAGCCTCTGCTCAGAGGTCACTGCCTCCAGGAAGCCCTCCTGATGCCCTCCCCATTCTGTGTAGACTCGTGTCCCAGCACTTCGCTGATTTGCTTTCCTGTTAGCCCCTCCCACTGGCCACCCGCTCCCAAGGGTGACGCTCCCAAGGGTGACGACCAGGTCCCTCTGCCTTCCACCCAGTACCCAGCTGCTGCTCTCTGAAGCTCACCGCCGCACGCTGGCCGGGTGACTCTGGGTGTGCAGGGGACAGCTGGACACGTGCTGCTGGCCACAACCCAGGGCGGGCAGTGGCCAGCGAGCTCCTGGTGCCCTGGCCTGCCTCCACCAGCTCCACCCGTCCCAGAAACAGGGACTGGCTGCCTGCTTCTCAGAGGAGGAGACCGCGGCTCAGAGAGGCCAACTGCCCAAGGGGGGGTGGGGGGTGGGTCGCAGGTCTGGGCGGGGGCAGGGCCCCACATCCCAGGTGGGTGAAGGAGGGTCTGAGCAGTGTGGGGATGACGTGCCCGGGTCCCACGGCTGGCCCCAGCTGAGCCAGGTGCTGTGACCGCCCTGGACGCCTGTCCCCTGACCCAGGGAGCCCGTCTCTTCCAGGGTCTGGCATTGGAATGCTGCTCATTCATGTGTCCAGGGACATGCGTCCTCTAACCTGGCTCCTGTCTGTGGAACAGGGGGTCACGGCTGGGATTGTGTTCACCTGTTAGAAGTCCCTGGTGGACACAGCTCCCCATTTGCACACTAAAAAAAGATGAAAATCCGACGGGAAGTCTGTGGCCGCCAGGAAGCCAGCTGTCCTATAGCAGCCGCCCCCCTGGAATCCTGACAGCTGGGGACTCATTCTCGGTCTCGTGGGGGCTGCTGGGGGGCCCGGGGAGACACTTGTGAGCCCTGTCTGCCTGGGGGTGGGGTGGGGGTGGGACCTGGGCCCTTGAGGCTTTGGTGGCCCCCCAGGCCTGGTCCTGCTGTTCTCAGGGACCTACTCTTCCCAGCCTCCTTGCGCCCTCCCTCTCCTTCCCTTAACCCTTCCGGAGGGCCCCAGCCTGCTTTGGTTGTCACCCTGCCAAGAGCTGACCCTGCGCCACGCGGCTCTGAATGGCAAGGCGGGCAGTCTGGGCCCCTCGGGTGGTCTGGTCCCTCTGTGACTTTTTTTAAAAAAGATTTTATTTATTTATTTTTTAGAGAGGGGAAGGGAGGGAGAAAGAGAGGGAGAGAACCATCCATGTGTGGTAGCCTCTCGTGTACCCCCGCACTGGGGACCTGGCCCATACATTCCCAGGTATGTGTCCTGACTGGGAATCGAACCGATGACCCCTTGGTTCACAGGCCGGCACTCAGTCCACTGAGCCACAAAAGCCAGGGCCCCTCTGTGACTCTTATACCACCTCCTCTCCTCGCTGCCCCCTGGTCTCTAGGCTGGCCTTGCACCTCCCCACCCCCCCAACACCTGTGTGGGGCAAGTACTCAACCGTATCTCCTTCTGGGTGCGGGGAGGTCTATTTGGTTTACTATTTAGCCTCCACACCCCCACCTGGCACTGGGGCAGCCAAGGTCACTCAAGGGGGACCTGTCGGTGACCAAGCGACTGACTGAACTCCTTGCATTCTGCCTGAGTGGCCCTGCTCACCCAGAGTAACCCTGGGTGCTCCGCCCACACTGCCCACCTCCAGCCCCCACCCGGTGCGGCAGTGGGCGTGGGTTTGGGTCGCAGCCGTGGGCCTCCTGGCTCTTTGCCTCGGCCAAGGGCCAAGGGCCCTGAGCAGCTATGCCTCAGCTCTCGTCCACATGACGGGCTCATCACGACAGCCCCTGAAGGAGCCAAGGCAGGGAGGAGGCTGCGCCCTGCGGACCGTTTGTCCCGGTGTGGGTCAGCTGTGACTCGGGAGGGGCGTGATGCCTGCCGGAAGCATCCGCAGCAGCTCAGCCATCTGCTCTGTGGTTTTCTCAATGTCTTCCTTCTAACCGCCACACGAGCTGGGGACTGTCATACCCAAGCCACAGAGCACTGAGGCTCCGAGAGGCCGAGGGGCTGCCCGGAGTCACACAGCCTTAGCGCCAAACCAGAGCCCCAGGCCCAGCGTCCCCCCGCCCCCACCCGGCCCCACCCAAACGTGTGGGTAGGGGTTGGGGTCGCGGGGCCGGGCAGGGCCCAGCTCCTTCCCGTTTCTCTCTAGCTGCGGTTCCATGTCCTTTCCAAAGTCCAAGTTGGGTAAACAAAAAAATCTTGCTGTGAGCCACCATGGGGGGGGGCGGGGAGGAAGGGTGGGGAAAGCGAAAGGACCTCATGTGACTTATCGCCCCCCCAGAATAGAAGTGAAACCCCAGCTGTTCTGGCCCATGGCCTCATAGACCAGAGGTGGGCAGGCCCAGCCGGGGGCAGGGCCGTGGTCCCCGGGAAACGGCAGGCGGCCTTTGGGGTGCTTCCAGGAGAGACCCTGGCCCGTCACCCCCTCCTTTTATTGGGCAGTCTTTCCCCTCCTAGGGGCCTGTCCCCTCCCCATCCCGTAGAGGAAGACAGAGCACAGGGCCGAGTCCCAGCCTCTCTTGCCTGAGCACTGGGTGGGGACAGAGTGGAAGTTCAGGACCCTTAGGGAGGCCCCAGGGCACCCAGGTTCGAGCTGAGACCTGCCACTGAGGTGGGACGGGGCTGCCCAGGATTAGGGGCAGGGGGCTGTGGTGAGGCTGGGAAGAGGGACTAACTGTGGGACTTGGGGGCACCTGGCCATGGCCACCCTGGCCCAGCTGAGGCCAGCATGGGGCTGTGAGTGGCTGGGACCGCAGCATGGCCTCGTTCAGTGTTGCCTGCCTGCCCGGCAACGAGCGAGTGGGTAGGGGCCCACTGAATGTCTCTTGCCTTGCCTCTGGTGGGTTGGTCCAACGGACCTCCGGGGGCCCCTGGAGGTAGAGCCCTGCCCTTCCTCGGGTCCCCACCCTGCTCTGGGCGGGGCCTCTATGGGTGTCCTTACTCTGTTTGGTGCCCCCAGAGGGCTAAGAGGACCCTGGGCAGGGCTGGTTCTTCCTCGGGCCCCTCCGACTAGTGTCAAGACCTGGATGCTCTCAGGACCCGACACCTGGGCAATGGCCCGAGGGAAGGGCTGAATGGGTGGGCAGAAGCAGGCCGAGGTGCTGGGCTCCACTGGGTCCCCACGGGTCCCCTCAGGATCCTCCCGACGCTGACTGCCGCTCACCTCAGACAGCTCGGGCTCCACCGTCCTCCCAACCCTGTCCGTCTAAGGGTGGCCAGAGCCCCAATGTCCTCATCTGTACCCGAGGGAGTCACACCCAGCCCTGAGAAGTTAAGTGGTGGGACCACCTGAATTTTTCTTCATGCCCAGGTGAAAGGTGCAAGGAGGCAGGTGTCTCAGAGCCCAGTCCTGTCCCAACTTAGGCCCCCATTTCACCCTCCGGAAAGCAGCAATGAGAACAGAACTGTGGGCAGGGGCGCCTGTTCCTGAGCAAACAGGAGTCACCCACACCTGGCTTCCGCCCACCTGGCTTCCGCCCCTGCCCGCTGCGGGCGAGGCCGTGGGGATTTTCTCAGATGCTCACCTGCCCAGGTAGGCAGGCGCCTGCTTGGGCTCTGGTCACCGTCCTCCCCGACCCATCTTGACAGGGTGCTGAGGGGACAGAGGCATGCCCGTGTCCTCTCGTGGCTGCCGGGCCGCACAATCCCGCCTTCTGAGCTGTGTGGGTGGGGCCGGCGGTGGCCCCGGGCACATGGTGGGAGGGCAGCCCAGAGCGTGGCTGTCCTGTGGCTGCCGCATGAGAAGACCACAGGCCTAGTGGCTTTACACAAGCCAAAACTGTTTTCCTGGAGCTCCGAAAGCTGAAGAGCCTACATCGGTGTCACAGGACGAGAATCAAGGTGTGGGCCCGTGGACGGGCTCCGTCCGGAGGCTCCGGGGCAGAGCCCATTCGTTTCTGGCCTTTCCCTGTGTCGAGGGCGCCTGTAGGCCTTGGCTTGCGGGCGCCTCCCTCCACCCCCAACTTCTCCGCTTCTGCCTTGTGTCTCCCTCTCCCAGAGACGCTGTGATGACACTGGGTCCACCTGGATCATGTCTGCACCCAAAGATCCTTAACTTAATCACATCTGAAAAGCCCCCTTTGCCTTGCAATACAAGGTAGTCACAGGTTCTGGGGAATCGGGGTGCGGGCATGTTCGGGGGCTATTAGTCTGCTGACCACTTGCAGGCTGCCTCAGAGGGGCGGGGGCTCCAGGTCTAGGGCCTGGCCCCGAGCGAGCAGGTGAGGGCCTGACAGGCCCTCCCCGGCGTCCAACCCCACTCTCAACCAACTAGTCACCTCAGAGGCTTCAACCAACCTCCTCTGGCCCTCAGAGACCCCCACAGAGCGGGAAGCACAGGCTTTGGAGTCAGACCCAGGTGGTCCCTGCGACTCTCTGAGCCTCATCTTCATGGTGGGGGTCAGGAGTCCCACCTGGGGTTATTTCTGGGATGAAAGGAGCTCCTCCCACCTAAGTTGGGACGGAGCGGCACTGTCTGGGGGACAGGGTGTCATGGCTGCCCCGCGTTGCTGAGACCGGGGTGGGGAAACACTCCGCCGGGACTGGGCCAGGGCCCCTCCAGGACCGGGGTGGCACTCCAGCTCACTCCCCAAACCCGCTTCGCCCTGGCAGTGGCTTTACATCAGCCTGGGTTTAGACCCCGGGCCCTACAAGCTAAAGATGGTCACCCAGCTTGGTGGGGAGAGTGACAAGCGTCACCGGTCCCAGGTGGGAGGACCCTCTGCTCCTGCCTGGCTGGGCATCTCCATTCTAACGTCTAGGCAGGGTGGGCGCTGGGCTCTCCAAACCTCAGGCGTTCAGGCAGACGCAGGCCTGGCAGGGAGTAGGGTGCCAGAATCGTTAGTACCCTGACCCAAACGCTGGTGCAGGGGACTGGTGTTGGGGACCGAGGAGCTCCCTCCATACTCATCTCAGAATGTGACCTTCACAGAGCTGGAGGCCCCACGCACATGGGTCCTGACCTTGAGGAGGGAGGGCATAAGGGACTCCAGGTGGGACTGGCAGACGAGCCTTCTAACCTTCCCCTGGCCCCCAGCCTCTCTACAGCCCCGGCCCGGGGCTTTGCACAGGGAAGAGACCTGTCTGACAAAGCACCTTCGGTTCTAGTCTACAGCTTGCAAGGGCAGCCCAGCAGGTGGCCAGCCTGGCACCCACCACTCACTCAGACACTTCCTGCACGCCCACGGGGTCCGTGTTCACAGGGGAAGAACGGAACATGGGCTGCCTGCCGTGTGTGGTCAGCACTCGGGTGCCGGAGTGTACCTCCTTCCCGGCACTGGAGTCAACCTGTGAACACTGATTGGTTTACTTGTGTCCTGTTCATTTCCCGAGTCCCCTGTGGACTCAAAGCGCTGGGAGACTGTTGACTCTTTACTGACTCTGAGGCCCGGGTCCAGCCTAGTGCCGATGAGTGAATGAGTGAATGAATGAATGGATGAATGAATGACTGGCTGGCTGGCTAAGTGAGTGCACAAATTCCATTCTCGCAAGAAGAAGCTTTTCTTTCTTTTTTTTTTTTTTTGCCCAAGCCCCATGTCCAGATGAGGAAACAGGGGCACAGAAAATTTAGGGGGTGTGCCCAGGATCACTGCAGGGGGCTGAATAGTGTCCCCCAGAAAGTCATGTCCACCTGAAATCTCAGACCTCATTTGGAAACAGGATCTTTGGTCCCTGGCTGGTGTAGCTCAGCGGATTGAGCGTCGACCTGCAAACCGAAGGGTGGCCAGTTCAATTCCCCAGTTAGGGCACATGCCTGGGTTGTGGACCAGATTCCCCGGTAGGGGGCGCTCAAGAGGCAACCACACATTGATGTTTTTCTCCCTCTCTTTCTCCCTCCCTTCCCCTCTAAAAATAAAATAAATAAAAAATCTTAAAAAAAAAAAAAAGAAAGAAACAAGGTCTTTGTAGATGTAATCGGTTAAGGATATTGAGATAATCATCCTGGATCTAGGGTGGGCCCTAAATCCAATGACTGGTGTCTTTATGAGAGAGGAGAGGGAGGTTTGGACAGACACACACAGAGAAGAGGCCATGAGAAGACAGAGGCACAGACTGGAGTGACTTGGCCACCAGTCAAGGGTCCACCAGGAACTGGAAGAGGCAGGGGACCCTCCCCTAGAGCCTCCAGAGGGAACATGGCCCCGCTGACACCTTGATTTTGGACTTCTGGCTCCGGAACCATGAGAGAATAAATCTGTGCTGTAAGTCACCCCGTCTGTGGCGCTGGGTTACAATGGTCCCAGGATATGAGTGTGGTCACATGGGTAAAGGGAGTGCACCTTGAACCCAGCTCAGCAAGGTAGGGCCCAGTGCAAAGACCGGAAGGGACCTTGGCCCCCACCATTGTCCCTCAGGGACCTGGCGGAAGGCGCTTCGCTCCCTTCCTGGCTCAGAGCCCCCCTGGCTTGAGGAGGAGACAGTAGGACACTGACCCTGCCACAGCCTATGCGGGCAGCTCTCCTGGGGCTCTGCGTCCCCCTCTGCACCTCTAAACTGTGGGGATGAGGTGGTAGTAATATCTCCCTCCCTGGGCTATAATGGTGGCAACGCGGGCCAAGGGACACCAAGGGGGCTGGCACATTGCAGGAGTGCGGGATGGTTGGGGAGCTGACCGGGAGCCCGAGGGTGCTGGCTGTGGGGAGGGGTGCGCCTCTCGGCAGTCTGCTGGGCCCAGGCACAGAACGGGAGCTCCACGACACCCTTAAGTAAAAGGCGGCTGAGGGACCCAGGGGGCCCCTCCCAGAACACTCAGGGCGGCGCCTATGGTGTCCCCACCTCTGTTTGGGAGACCCCCAGCAGGACTGACCACAAAGTGGGCCGCTCACAAAGCTGCAGTGGATGAAAGCTCTAGAACCAGCAGACTCTGAAGAGCCCCCCCACCAAAAAAACCCGCCCCTCCAGGAGGAGGGAGGTGCACTGGTTAGCTCATTTTATGGGTAAGGAAACTGAGGACCAGCAAGGGTACGGGACTCTTTCAAGGCCACACAGCAGGGAAGAGGCAGAGCAGGGATTTGAACTAGGGCTTTTGGGCACCTTCCCCTAAACCACAGCACAGACAGGAGGAGGAAGGCTGCTTCTCTCTCTCAATCCTGCAAGAGGAAGATGTGACTGTTTGACAGTGTGCGGGCACTGGGCTGGCGAGAGTCGCCAGAGCCCTTCTCTCACGGTCCCCCGTGGGTCCCGTAAGGAGGAACGTGCATGGGCACAGACAAACAGGGAAACCGAGGCAGAAACGTTTCAGCCCTCATGCAGTTTGCAACTTGGTAGGGGGCCGAAGACAAGCAGGCGGATGACAGTGTCTTGCCTGGTTCACAGACGAGGGTCCCGCCTGGCAGCCCTGTGCCCACCACGATGCTCGTGAAGTCTGGCCAAGACCACAGCCCGACAAGCGTCTGGCAAGATTTCACTACCAGGTGTGTGTGGTGGGGGTACAGCATCCAAAGCCCCCCTAAACAGCCCGCCTCACCCTCTTCCCCTCCCCTCCCCTCCCCTCCCATTTTCCTTTTGGTGGAAATATCTATTTTTGAAAAGGGCCAATGAGCAGACACGCTGGGGAATCCCACTAAATAAACCGTCTCTTTTCCGGATCCCAGCCTTGCTGTTCAAACAAAGCTTGGGGATGGGGGGGCTTCCCACGCCCCTGCCTGTCTGGGAATGGCCCCTGGAGGAGGGTCGTCTAAGGAATGCCGGGCAGCTGCTGCACCCCTGCGGACAGCTGGGAGGACAGGGGGCCGCTGGAGGGAAAACCACCCGCCCGCCGCCGACCTTAATGCAGAGGCAGGAAGCGCGGCAGCAACGTACCGACTGCGCCCGCGAGGCTCATCTGCTCATCTGCGAAATGGGAAAAATACTGCCTGCTGTATTATCTCCCAGGTTGCCATGAGCACTGGATCGGAGACGTGGGAAGACCACGGGCGGGAGGCCGCCACGCGTGCCCCCGCCCACCCCGCCACCCAGGAGCTAGGCGCCTCGGGACCCGCCCCGGGTCCTCGGACTCGTCCCTCCGAGCTAGAAACACGTTGCACTAAACTTCCCTCCCAGCCGTACAACTCTGGCGGAGCAAGTTCTCGCAAACAGTGAAGAGCCGCGGTGTCCACGGCACCATTCCTCGCAGGGGCCCGCCCTCTACCGCGGACCCCCTCGAGGGCGCCGCCCCTCCTCCCGCTCTGGGGCCCCTGGCCCACGGCGGGCCGGGAGGGCGCGGCCTTACCTGTTCCAGGTGGCGTTGGCGCAGGCCCGGCGCTGCTGCGTGCCCCGCTCGTCCGCGGAGGCGGCGGCCGGCTCTCTCTTGCCCAGGTCACTGAGGCTGGGCGAACTCATGAACTTCAACCTGCGGAGAGTCCTCATGGTGACCCCAGCGGCCCGCTCCGCGCCCACGCGCGACCGGCGCCGCGGGCCCCGGCCGGCGCCGCGCTCTCTACGAGGAAACTTGGGAGAGAGCAGGAAGCAGAGCAGCCCTCCGGGGTCCCGCCCCGGCCCCAGGCCTCCGCCCCGGGCCGGGCGCCGACTGGCCCTCCGGGTTAATCATTCCTCCGAGCGGCCACAGCGTGCAGTGCCTGGAGCGCCGCTGGCGGCACGGACCCGGAGCAAACACAGGCCGGGGGCGTGGTCAGGGGCGGGGCTTGAGGCCGGGGGCGGAACAGGGGAGGCCCCGGGTGGAACTGGAAGGGGGCGGGGCTGTGAGAGGCCGAGGCGGGGCCATGCGCTGGGGGCAAGGCGAGCACCACCGCCTCAAAATCCCCTCAATCCGCCCTGCCTCGGTTCAGCTAGACCCGCTGCGCTCTTCCAAAGGCCACACCTGCACACTGGAAACCAACACGCACGGTAGAAACAACCCCAAACGCCTGCCCCGCCCCGTCACTGCGGACACATCCACAGGATGCTCCGCGACTCCTGATCCCCCACCCCCGAAACCGCCTCCTCCGCAGTGCCTCCACCGAAGTCACCCCCTCCTTCCCGTCCCTCCCCACAAAGGCTGTGTTCACACAGATCCCGCTACGTCCTGCCACCTGGATACAGACGTCTCCATGGTTCTCCTGAAAAGGAATCCAAGCCCTCAGTCCCCTGGAGTGCCTCAGGCCAGGACCCCGCCCGCCCTGGCTGCTCCGGGAGGCCTCCAGAGGCCGGGGCCTGGGGGAATTGCCAGGCTGGGGGCTTGAGGGAATCAGGAGTGACCACCCCAGCACGGAGACCTGCAAAGCTGTTGCTACCCCTGCCACCCCAGGTCTCTGGGGGGATAGAAGCAAGTGGGTCGCCTAAGACCCTGTGGCTGGTGGACAGTGATTCCATGGGAGCCCACCCCCCGCCCCCCACAGATTTGCACGCTGGGCGCTTTTGGATACTTGACCTCAGGCCCCTCTTTCCCTCTAGGAGGCAGGACTTTCCCACGCTCTCGCTGGGAAAACCGCGGCTCAGGGGGAGAAGTGACTTGTCCAATGTCATACAGTCAAAAAATGGCAAAGCTGGCCCTAACCCCGGCCCCCTGAGCTCGTGGCACAGGCCCGCCCCCCTGCCCCTGCCCCTTGCCATCAGAGGGCAAGACAGCATCGCAGCCCTGGTTTCCCCCCCTCCTGCCGAGCGGGTCCTAATGCCACCAGAGCCCTAGCCCCGGGTCTTCCCATAAACGCTTCCCGTGTGAATCAGTGCCAGGGCGGGGGGGGGGGTGCTGATCCTAGAAGCTCAACCTGAGAAGGATGCTCACAGAACACCTCCCCCCAGTGTTGTACAGAAGAGGGAAACTGAGGCCCAGAGGCCACTGGGTTCCCTATCCCAGAGCGTGTGCCTCTTGCACTCCACCCTCGCTGGTGGAGCCAAAGCACCTGCTCCCGGGGGAAACGGGTTCCCTACGACCGGGCAGGGGTGGGACAGAGTTCTCCGGAAGCCAGCTCGGTGTGAGGCAGTGCAGGGCCACGCCGTTCCCACTCAGAGACAGAACCCTGGTTCTCAGGGTGAAGGAGGCAGTGGGCGGGGTTTGCCAAGGCCCAGCTGCGCAGCTAAGGAGTTTCTTTCATGGCCCCAGGAGCCAGGAGAGCCCCATCTGGGTGCCCAAGAGCCTTGTGAGGAAACATCGTCCAGTTCAAACCAACCGGCATTTCCTGAGCACCTGCTATGCGCTGGACATTCCCCTCATCCTAAGGGGGCGGTGTCATAGCCGACAAACTCCGTGACCCTGAACTCAAAACTGAGGGTGTGGACCCCTTCAGCTCCCAGAGCTGCCATCCCCAAGGCTGGGACTCGCGTGACCTGATGGGTTGCCCCGTCTCACCTTCGCCCGGTCAAGCCCCTGCTGACTTCTCACCCCTTTAGAAACATCTATGGATTCTGCTCCCTCCACTTCCACTGTCGCCTCCCTGGGCAGAGCGGAGCGCGTCTCTGGTCAAGATGACAGACGCCTCCTGAGGCCACCCAGGGCAGGAGACAAGCCTGTTTCTCACCATGGTCAGAGAGATCCTTGCCGGGCACCTCATGCGTCCCACTGCCGGAGAACACAGTCCAGCGCCTGGAGTCCTTGAAAGGCCCTCCCCCACCCCCTCGCTTCCCCAGGCTCCAGGATGGCTTTTGGCAGTGGGGCCTCTCCTTCCCTGACAACCTTCGCCCTGGGTTAGGCTCAGAGGCTGCCCTCTGGTCACTTGGCGGCTTTTCCATCCCATGCCATAAACCAAACCTGGAGGACTTTGACGTCACCATACCCCCACATAGTAGGGACGCAGTAGCGTGTGGCAGAACGGCTGGAGAAACACCTCTCTCCCAGGAGGGGGGATTAGACCCGATGGGCTCAAACGCTTAGAGAAAGGTGCTACCCAGGGAGATGGAGGCAGAATGTGGTAACAGCCCCTGGTGAGGCTCAGCAGAGCGTGCAGGGTGGGACGGGGTGGGAGAAGCCTTCCCACGCTGCAGGCTGCAGGCGGACTCTGGGCAGAGGGCTGGCTTTGTTCGCTCAGCACACTGGGGTGGGAGGGGCTGCCGGGTGGGAGGAGGCTGGACTGCTCAGATAAGAAGCTCAGGGAATAGGAAGGCAGGAGGAGGGGAGGGCGCCGGGGTGGGGAGGGCGTCTTGGTGGACAGGGGGCTGGGGCTGCAGCAGGGGGCTGGGAGAGGTGGCTCGTAAGAAGTCCCAGAGGAAGGAGCGGCTCTGGGGTTTAAAAGCTGGCCGCAGCCCATGAGAAGGGAGTCAGCCGTTGCCGCTGGCCCCAGCAGTCTGCACCCCACGGCCCGGGGCCAGCCGCAGCGGCAGCCGCAGCAGGGCCCAGGTAAAGGTGCCGCTGCAGAGTGTGGGCAGGGGACACGCAGGGGCTGGGAGTGGGCTGCCAGCCCAGGGCCACGGAATCTGAGGCAGAGGCTCAGAGGGGGCAAAGCCATCACAACCCCGCAGAGCTGGGGTCACTGGGTGCGGCCGGCAGGCCAGATCCAGGTCCGCAGTGTGTTTTGCATGGCCTGCAGGGTGGGGGAAAACCCAGAACCCAGAACTGCCTGCGGCCAGGGCTTCCCATGGAGAGACTGACATGAAAACCCTGATTTCTGGCTTCCCGAGAAGCATCAGATGACCGGGCCTCCTGGGCCTGAGGCCCCACGTGATGGCTCTCACAGAGCTGCTGCCCCTGCAGACCGGCAGGCACGGGGCTCGCGGGGCCCACTGGGCCTGCGCTCACTTATAGGACCTTCCAGGCCTGATCCGTGGTGGGGGATTGAACAACGGTATTGAGGGGTGGCCCTGGGCGGGGCCTGTCTGTGCCTGAGTCTTGGGGAAGGGAAATGCTCTTTTAAAGGGAATGGGAGACTAGAGGTGCCATTCCTGGGCCCCAAAGCTGCCAGAGTGGCCACATAGCATCAACCATATCCTCTCCTCCCCCAGGACCCTAAGTCCCCCCGGCCAGCAGGGTGTCGCGAGCTAGTACAAAACCCTGCTCTCCCTTTCTGATGGGAGAGGGAGCCCTCAGCTGGAGGGCCAGAATGGGGAGGTCCACTGGGCCCTGACCCCTAGGGCCTCAGTTTCCCCATCTTTAAGATGGCTGATGTCCAGGGTGGGAGCCCTGCCTCCTTCCCCGGAGCTGCCACAGGGGAGTTTGAGAAGCAAGAACCCGTGAAGACCTTCAAGGCCACCTGCACCCTGCAGACAGCCGTGGCTGGAGACGGTGACCCTGGCGTCCTCGATTCCTTGGTGTGACTGCACCAAGGGGCTCGCCCAGGGATTTCACGTCCAAAGGCACAGCGCTGGGACCCGCAGGACCCCCGCAGGACGGACCTGGCCCCTGCTGGGAACCCGGGAGTCAGGTTCCCGGGGGAAGGGGCTGCATGAGGACAGCTACTGAGCGTCTCAGGGGGGTCTAGTCCTCTGCGTTCTGCACCCCCCGAGCCTGGCACAGCTGGTGAGCGTGGCGCCGAGGGGCCCAGGGGGTGGCAGTGAGCCGGCACGGCTCTGGGACCAGGACCAGGGACTTGGGTCTGCCTGACCGAGCCCACGAGCTCCCTGCCTCCACTGTATGTGAAGGGGGTCAAGGGAGTTCGTCTGTCCTCAGAGGGGCCGGGTGAGAGGCGGGGCAGAGGGTGGCCGCCTGAGCCCTACCGCCTCACCGAGTCCACGCATGGTAGGCAAGGGTTACAGACAGAGAAATGGGCTCGGGGGGCCAACGTCAGAGTCGGCGTGGAAGCTGGAGCCAGGCCAGCAGAGCGGGAGACGGTCTCCAGCTCTGTCACTCTAGCTGGCCAGACTTCAGTGACTTCCGCCCCGCCCGCCCCGGGCACTGCCCACTCCGAGGGGTGCTTCTGCCCCCTGGTGGTGAGGCCTGGTGTTCCTCCAGCTGACTGGGAATGTCCTTCCAGCTGGCTGGGGAACCCTGGGTCAGGGGACACCCAGGGAGGGGCTTAACAAGGCGCTGGGCACCAGGAGCCATCTCATCCCTATTCTGGGATGGACAGGGAAGGAGACACACCTGTCCCAGGGACGAGACAGTTCGTGTTGTCATGGGGTGCATGCCAGCTGCCACACTAGTGAGACGGCCTGTCTTCCGGGGACCCGGCACAGAGCAGGCCCTGAGTAAATAGCAGTTTCTGTACTTTAATCAGCATCAGGGGCAGAGGCGACGCTGGCAGTGTGGGGGGCGGAGCTAGGCCACCACCCTCCAGGTGCCAGTCCCTTCCGGCCTCCTGCCCAGAGAACGATGCCCCGCCTGCCTGGTGTGGCCCGCCACCCACTTGCATTGGATACAGAAAAAGCCATCTGCCTGCAGGGCTGAGTCCCGGGGTTTCCACAGCTGCTCTCCTGTTGTGGGTAGGGCTGTGTCCCCCAAAAAGACACGCGGAAGTCCTAACCTGCGTACCTGCGAACGCGACCTTATTTGGGCACAGATGTGATCTAGTTGGGAAGAGATCACACTGGACTAGGGAGGGCCCTGAATCCAATGCCCGGTCCTGACACGAAGGCCAGGTGGAGACACAGAACTACGGAGAGGCAGAGGGAAGACAGCCACGCGGGGAGGGAGGCAGGGATTGGGGAGGTGCGGACGCGCAGCTGCCTGAAGCTGGAGGAGACAAGGAAGCGCGGCCCCCCTGACGCCATGACCTCAGACTTCAGCCTCAAGGACTGGGATACATGCATTTCTGTCGTAAGCGGCCCCATTGGTGCTGATTTGTAAGGTGGTCCTGCGACACTACAACGGTGCCTTTCCCCATGCAGGGCCTGGCTCTGACCTTGGCATCCAGGCAACCCCAGTCTGAGTGTGAAAAGGCCAGCCCCAGGGGTCACAGACCGGAGACACCCTTGTCCCCTAGCCGGTCTCTCTGGTAGGAACACGCAGACTCCAGGGGTCGGGCATAGGAGTAGGCGGCTTCTGCCGGAGGCGTCCCATGCAGCCCTGGCACGTGTGCTGCCGGTGTGCGGTGCTGTGCCCTCGCTGTGCCCTCGCTGTGCCCACAGTGCTGGGGCCCCGTGTGCATTTTCCAACCCAAATACCTGCAGCAGCCGCACGAGGCAGGCCCCAGACCGTCCCTACACAGGGCAGACACGTAGACAGAGGCCACACAGGGCCGAGCTGGACGGCCTGGGCGTGACTGCCAGCTTTGAGTCTCCCCAGGACACCTGCTTGGCCATCGGCCTTTTCTTGGAAGGCTCCTATCCTTGGAAAGAAGGAATGCTACCGCGGGTATCAGAACTCACCCTGGTAAGACAAAGCGCCGGGAGGGGGCCGCGGTCGCCGGGAGGGTTTGGTGGGGACGTGGGGCCTCAGGAAGGGCTTCCTCAGCCACTCACCCCCTCGCTGCTCCCCTTGGTGGCCCGCGGAACCCCTGTCCCCACCAGACTCAGAGCCAGCTCGGGAAGAAGGACACCACGGTGTCACTACTTGGCCTGTGCTCTCGACTGTAGGAATGAAGCCCAAGCTGCCCAGCGAGGAGGTGGCGTCAGGTCGCCTGGACTCTGCCAAGTCCAGGCCTTTGCTCTCGGAGGAGGGTGTCCACCCGGGAGGGTGTTCCGCCTGCCGCCCCCTGCTTCTGCAAGAACGCAGCTCAGTCCGCGTAGGGAAGGACTAGGAGGACGCGCTGCTGAGATTCTCTGGATGGGCGGGTGGGGTCCCATCTCCCCATGGGGGCGAGAGACACCCCTTACTGAGTACCTGGTCCAGCCGGCCTGGCCCGTGTGTCCCCATGGTAACCCTGCCAGCACACGGAGGTCCCAGATCCTCAGGTCACCTGCAGGGTCACAGGTCGGCGAGGGGCAGGGCCAGGATGGACGCTGGGGTCAGTCCCTGTACCAGTCCCTGGCTTCCCCTAAGGTGGGCTGTGGACTGAATTCGGGCACCCACCTGGAGGAGGGTGGGACCCTCCCCATCTCAAGCCTGGGCAGGTGCTGCGCCCCTGCTGGGCCAGCACGCACAGGCCCTGGCCCTGCATCTTTCTGGGCCCCGGAGCCCCTGGGGGCTCAGGGCTGCCCCACTGCCGCCCTCCCCAGACAGGTCTGCCGGCCTGAGCCTCGCGGCGGCTGGAGTGCACCCTGCTGCCAGCAGTCACTTGCCCCTCCCCCGCCGACGTGACCTCCCCCCCTGGTCAGTCCCTGCACGTGACCTGCACTGCCTGCTCGGAGGGAAGCTTCCGACGGGGCCCTCTGCCTGCAGGATGAACTCCAACTTTCCGCGCTGGGCGTCCAAGACCCCCCGCAGTCTGGGCAAAGCCTTCCCTTCCTTCCGTTTCTGCTTCATCTCCCACTCAGCCCCTCCAGGCCCCCTTTCTCTCACCACCCCACCCCCAACCAGGAGACAAAGCTGTGGCTTGTTCTCCGGACTCGCCGCCTGCTTCCCGCTCGGGCCTCTCCCCGGGCTCCGCCCCCTTCCCGGCCCCGCCCCCGCCCCCTTCCCTCCCGCTGGTCTCTGGTTCAGCGATTCTGGTAACAGCAGGAGGCAGGACAGTGGCATGTTGGGGGTGGGCTGTGGAGTGGACGGCCTGGGCAGGATTGTGGCTTCCTCTGGCCAGAGCTGACCACTTGGGCTGTTGAATTAACTGCGCCTCAGTTTCCTCCTCTGTAAAATGAGAATGTGGGAGAGGAAGAAACTGTACCCTCAAGGTTCTTGTACTGGTCTAATAATCGATTAGACGAGACATATTAGCAAGAAAAAATACCAAATTTACTACGTACATAAGTACGTATGGGAACCCTGCGCGCATGAGAGAGGGGGGCACCCCACGTGCACGAGAACCTCTGAGGCAGAAGGGAAGGGGGTGTAGGAGACGCCCTGCGCTGGGCGTGCGCTGAGGCACCGTGGGGGTTTCTGGTCATCGCGGGTTGAGGAGAAGCACAGGTGTTCAGTAATCAGTGGTTTGCCTTCCGACACAGGTGTGTCGGAAAAGGCAGCCTCCGATAATCTCTTGTTATGGGCAAGGCCCCTCCTTCAAGTTCTTTGTAGTTAAGGGGACGCACAGACATTTCTCTTGAACCCGCAGCTCAAGTTGTCTTTAGCTTGAAACTACACACACACCGCCGAGGCCCTTGTTTGGGGTGGCTCGTGCCGAACCCCGACAGAATCATGACCCCTACCTCCCTGGGAGAGCCCAAGGCTGTAGATGTAGTCACGGCTGCGAAATGCTGAGAAGGGGCCTGACCCAAGCGCCATGATCACCAGCTGGCCGCGCTCAGCCCCTCACTGCCCAAGGCGCCGGCCCCGGCCCCGGCCCCAGCGGGCAGCCCTTCTCCTCGTGACAGGACTCAGCTAATCATCCCCTGGCCACCTCCCTCTGCCTCGTGTTTGGTCTCAGGACTGGGCCTGCCCTTCCCCACTAGGCTGGACGCCAGTTGACAACCATGGCCCGGGCCTGGCCGGTGCTGATGGGGCCCCCCCATCTGGGCTTCCCTCCCCCTCGTAGAATCCTATTTGAGCAAAAGCCCTGCTGGTCCGGGCGGGGAAAATTCTGGACACTGGGTATCTTACCGCCGGGCCTGCCTTCAGGGTTCTGTTGGGCTGACCTCACGCGAACCTCCTGAGGCCGGACGTTTCCTCTTAGTACTGCCCTGCTCAGCCCCTTGGCTGTCAATCCCCACTTGTCCCCCACCCCCCGACCCTGACTGCTAGACTTCTTCCACGGTCGGTCCGTAAGTGCAAGGGGTCGCCAAACCTGACCTGGCCTGAGGTGCAGACGGCGCAGAAGCTGTCCCCACCTAGAGGTGCAACAGACTCTATTACTGTCACAAAGATCCTACCGGAATTCCCAACCACACCCGGCCCTGAGGGTGGCAGATCGGGGTGGGAGACCTGCACAGAGGGGAAAGTGAGTCACGGAGCTGGCAGGTGGCTCAGCTGGATCCCCCGGGCCCTATGCCGGCCTGAGTTTAGCAGGAGAGCGAGACGGGAGTGCCGGGTGAGAAGTCGCTATCCGTGGGGGGAGTGCTGGGTTATTTGGCATTGACCGCGTAAAGGCTGGGAGCCTGGACGCTCTGAGAACTGTGCAAGCAGGAAGCTCCTTCCTACGTACTTCCTAGACGTGCTGGAAAGAAACATTACAAGCATTTGAGTGCACAGGTGAGCTTGTAAGGAAACGAGGAGAACTACCAGGGACCAGAATGACGCTGTTCGTATTGTCACTAAGATAACATCGCCACTAAAGTAACGCCGTGGAGAATACCGATGGCACTAAAGGCCAGCGGGTGCCCGGACCACGCAGTCAAACAGAGAGAGCGGCATTCTCCGCGCCTCAGTGGACAGGCCCTCTGGCCCGTGCCTCTGCGGGCAAAAGGGCAGCTCTCCTAACGCTCACCAACAGTGAATCCCTAACCGGGTGCACATCGTGGGGGCAGTCCTGCCCCAGGCCTATAGCTTCCCCAGTAAATGGTTTCTCTTTGCCTTAAGCAAACCCTGTCCGGTGTTTCCGTGCCTGTTGGCGAAGGCACCTTTGAAATCAGCCGAGAAACACCCTCAAGAAAGCACTCCACCTTGTTTGTCATCCAACCCCCCTCTTGATTTCTCCTGTCTTCTTGTAACCGTTCTTCCGTTCCCTCCTTAAATCCAAATGCGTAAAAGAAACTGCAAAGCTGTCATTCCCAGGAGCATTGGAGATCTTGCTCCTTGGCAATGTTGTCAGTTTGGCTCAAATAAACTCTCACGGAAATTCTCGACAGGCTTGGATGTTTCTTCCGTCGATGCAGCGACTTGCCACTATTGCCACCCCCACGTGCCAAATGAGGAAGCCGAGCACGAACGCCCCGTGCCGGTGGAGCCGGACTCAAGCCCAGGCAGTCTGGCTCCAGAGCCCGTATCTGTTTTCCTTAAGATCACTCACTTACTTTTAGAGAGGGGGAAGGGAGGAAGAAAGAGGGGTCAAGAAATATCAACACGATAGTGAAACATTGACCGGTTGCCTCGTGTACGTACCCCGACCAGGGACCCAACCTGTAACCCAGGCATGTGCCCTGACCTGGAATCGAACCCACGACCCTTGTGAGACGACACCCAACCAACTGAGCCACACCGGTCAGGGCCGGAGTCTGTATTCTTAGTTGTTCTATTCCACCAATGTAGTCTAATTGGCAGAACAGTTGCCACAGGAAAATATCATCAGCTAAAAGTCTGGACATTAAGTGACGGTGACGGTGGTGATGGAGGAACTCAAGAGCTGGAATGTTTTTAGTTTTAAAGTCATAGTTAATAATCTTCATAACGAATGCATGCGAAGAGCTATAGTTCCAGGAACAGAAGGTACAGTCCGCCCCGACTCCAAGAGACCACAAGCCTTTGACCTGTGTGCCCCAGGAAGACCAAGATGGTAGCTGAGCCATTGCGCTCCAGGGAGTGCCAGGGCTGCCCAGGGTCAGTCAACAGATCCCAGGAAAATCGCCGACTGCAGCTATTATCGGATTAACCGTTTTTTCTGAATTCCAAACCCCTTACCTAGAGTCTTTTTTTCTCCTCGTATAAAGGGTCAGCTTGAAATGAAATGTAAGATGGTCTTTTAGGGGTGTTGGGCCCCAACCTTTTTGGCACCACTGATGGGTTTCATGGTGGGGGTGCAGCAGGTGACCTTCGCTGGCCACACTGTGGAATGGGGAGGGGCTGGGGGCGGAGCTTAGGTGAGCCTCACCTGCCCGCTGTGGGCGGGGGAAGGGAGGCAGGAGGCGGAGCTCAGGCGGGCTTTGCTCATGGCCCCAGGGGTTGGAGACCCTTGTTTTAGGGCACATAACCTGCCGTCTTCTCAGGTCACCAGCATCTGAATAAAGTACTCACGAAGGTTCAAACCCCGTCTCTGTTTATTGGGTCTGATGGTGACCGGCGGCGTGAACGCCGGCTTTTCCGGTGTCCATGGCGGCCTCGGGAGGTAGGGAGTGGGTGCTGAGACAGGTTAAAACTGGCAGTCAGGAGGTAAGACCCCAAACAAGCCAGGTGTTGGCACAGGCAACTGAGCTCCTCACGCACAGCAGGGGTCTCGGGGGGCTGCACCCCTCCTGGCTGGGTAGCCAAGAGGAAGGTCTGCCCGCGGATAGAGATGTGGAAGGTAAGGGGCCACACACGTTAACCCGACGGGCTCAGGGGGGCCTGCGAGGCGGCCTTACACACTCAGAGACCCCAAGTAACCATAACAGATGGGCTGAGATGAAAGCTTATTAACTAAAAGCAGGTCATAGTATGTAGTTCTGTCCTAGGTCAGTATTTTTCCCTAACAAAGGTCAGCCTTTATGTTAACTGAGCCTGTCTGTTGTCTTTTTGCATCTATGATAACACACCTTTGGAATGTCAAAGTAACTTCCCTTTGTTCCCGATGCCTTGGGCACAAGCTGAGGCAGCAAATCCCCTCATTGCTATGTTAATCGTTGAGCGTTCACTGTCTTTCACCCACCTGTGTAAAGGGAGCCTGTGTTTTACCTTTCATCCAGTCCCGGGGGTTCCCCCGCCCCTTACTCTCTCCCGCCTCCCTAATCTATCGCCACTGGGCTTCACGTCACCCCCTTAGGGCCCCTCCTTTGATTCTAACGTGTATCAGATACGGTGCCAAACTGCCACTCTCCGGGGCATTCCTCAATCCGTTGAGATGTTGCTTCCCAGCAACTGTTGTCAGTTTGTCTCAAACAAACTCACCGAAAATTCTCTGCAGGTTTGGAGGTTTCTTGCGTTGACAGAGATGAGAAGGAAAGTTGCCTGTGTCCACCTCAGCTTGCACCAGGACAAGGCACCAAGTCTCCTGGGGCTCAGTGCCACGGGCTGCCCTCCTGTCACCCTCTTGGAGAGAGCTCGAACAAGGGCATAAAAGTGGCTCCCGCCTGGGCTGGTGTGGCTCAGTGGATTGAGGGTTGGCCTGTGAACCAGAGGATCACCAGTTCGATTCCCCCGTCAGGGCACATGCCTGGGTTGCAGGCCAGGTCCCCAGTAAGGGGCGCGTGAGAGGCAGCCACACATGGATGTTTCTCTCCCTCTCTTTCTCCCTCCCTTCCCCTCTGTCTAAAAATAAAATGAATAAAATCTTAAAAAAATAAAATAAAAGTGGCTCCGGGCTGGGGGTGGGAGGTGGGGGGTGGGCAGGCCCGCAGGCCAGGCCTCCTAAGTTTCCTCAGATAAAGCCCGGCCAGAAATGAACTCAGGCTCTCAAATGACACAGCACGCCAGGAAACAAGCCACCATGAGAGAGGGAGAGCAAACGCTACAGCCGTCAGCCTGAAATCCCCAAACGGCCAGCCAAGGAGCGGCTGGAAAGAGGCTGTGAAATGAATTTGCTTAACAGCATTCAAAGACACGAGAGGGAACTAGAACAGAGCAAGACCCACGGACGGACAGGGGTTCCTCCGAGAGCGGCCGCACAGGGCGGTCCCGTCACAGGGCCCAACCAGGGCTCCCGGTGGGTAGTCACACCCCGGGCACATGGTGTCTTTAGTACAAGGCTTATCTTTGTCTCAGGCAGCCCTGTCCATGGTTTCTGTGCACCTGAGTTAATGCCTCTTTGCATACCCCTCAGAGAAGCAACCATCCTCAAGGGAGCACATAATCTTGTTAATTCCCCTTTAATTCCCGTCCCTACCTTGCCTCCTCCCACCTTCATGCCATATTCCTTGCCTTCCCTCCTTCACTCCAAATGCCTTCGAGAGGCTGCGAACTGCCACTCCTGGAGGCAGTTTTCTCAGTCTGTTGCGATCTTGCTTCCAGGTATTTGGCTCAAGTACGTTTTTGTAAAAATTCTCTCCAGGCTTGGACATCCTTACACGAGCAGATGTTACAAAGCCAGGTGTGTATGAGGAAGCCAGTGTTCAGGGCATGAGGCACTGTGGTACCTGCTTCCTGGGCACCTCCCTAGGTGTGAGAGGGGACGGAACCTGGGAGGAGGGAGCATCTGCACTCTCCACGTTGATGTCCCTGTCCTTCCTCAGTGTCCCACAGTCTGTGTGAAAAGTCCCCACAGACTCCAGTGCCTGGGCATGTCTGGGGGGTGTCAGGCACTGAAGCCCGCCCCCTCGGGGTCACACTGATGACACCTGAATGGACGCACTTCAAGGTCAGTTGGAGCTCTCTGCTATTGCTACCTCACAAAAGCCCAGCTGGGAGGAATCACTCATGAGCGTGGCCCAGAAGACGTACGCAGCTCCCCCTTCCCCCTAGGTCAGGGCCTGCCAAGCCGGGGCCTGGGGTCCCCCTGAAATTGTCTGCATAACTCCTGAACGCACGCATGCCTTTTGCTGGGGAGAGAGGCGTGGCTTTCACGGCCTTCCCTTAAAGGGCTGAAGAATGAGCTCGGCCCACCTGTATGGAGCATCCGTGGTACCCAAAGGTTTAGAGTGGAGGGAAAACATTATTTTTGTAGTTAAACACATTCGACTCTATTACAGATGGAGGTGAATTCCTCACAGATTTTGAAGGTAACGCATGAAACTTTGAGGTTCTGGAGCCTCACTGGGTGCCACACATAGACCCCCTGAGGACACCCCACTCCCTCTGCCTTGTGGTCAGGAGACCCAGGGACCTGCTCCAGACACAGGTGCTTGGATGAAGCCAGGCCACAGGGGCACTGAGGATGCTGCTTAACACATCACACAGGGGGACACTTTATGGGGGCTCCTAGGATGATCATCCCTTGGATCTCATTACCAGGGAAAGCTGTGGTTTCATCTTAAGGGCATTATGAATCTGGTGAGTCATCCTCTTTCCCTCTTCGCTCTTGCTGCTAGGAAGCTCAGTTAAAAAATTTTTCTGTCCACATCTCACACGTGTATTGGACCTCCCGGCATGTCCTTTTTTAAAACAAATCTGAGTACATCTTGATAACAATTACAGCAATAATACAAGCATGAGCCTTGCATTACTAGCACTTTCTAATAGCCAAGCACAGGCCTGAAGGGTGTCCCTGTGCGGTCAGGTTGTTGCAATACGCCCTGAGGCAGTACCGCCGTGCCCACCTTCCGGACAGGGCCAGGGAAGCGTGGGAGGTGAGGTGGCCAGGGGCAGAGCAGCAGACGGGGCCCTCCCCGTGGCGGCCCACCTGGCTGGAAGCCACAGCAATCAACTTCGCTTCCTGGGCTGGAAGGGGCGGGCAAGCATGGAGACCCGGAGGGTTCCTCTCCCAGGGGTGCCTGGAGGGGAGGGGCACTTCTCCCAGGTTCTGCGGCCCCTGAGACCTCAGCCCTCCTTCATTCACCCCTGCTTACATACCTGTGTCAGAGTTCCCACACCTCCCTTGTCCCTAAACTTGGGAACTGACACAGAGGCTAAGCAGGGGCATTTCATACAAACCACCTGGCCCTCCTTTCCGCTCCAACACCGTACGAGCAGGAGGAAGTAGTCTGGCGGCCTAAGGAAGGACGCTGGGCGACCTTGTTCCTTGTTCCCAGGTCCTCCCCACTCTGCTGTCACCCATAGGAAGCCAGGCCCAAAGGCCCCTGGAGTTCCTCCAGCGCAGCTGCCCATTTCAGGGATGGGAAGACCAAGGCCTCACATGGGGGTAGGACACGCCGGGTCACATTCGAGCAGGGCTGTGTTAGTAAGCGAGAAAAGCAGCAAACACTAAGGTCCCCCTGGGTGCTGGGCAGTCCCCCAGCACCCTCATTGCTGGGGCAGCCCTACCAGGCCCAGAGGAGGGAACAGACCACCCCGGTTGCACAGCAGGTGAGTAGAAGGGCTGAGATCTGAGTCCAGCTCGGACCCGGAGCCCACACACCTCACACGGTCACTCTCCATTCTGCCAACCAGTCACCTCGAGCACCTGCTGCAGCCAGCGCCTGTCCCCAGGGGCTGCCTCGGTCCCTTCCCTGCGGGGCCCCAGAGGGAGCAGGGGGAGGGTTCCGGGACTCGAGAAGGACACCGACTGCCTTGCCGGTTGTCCAGCAGCGGCAACAGTTCCCACAGGCCTGGGGGGATGGCCTCGCCCAGCAGGAATGGGGCGGGGCACAGACCAGACGCACAGGGCGGGGACTGCCCCCCGGGGTCTGGCCCTGTGGTCAGCAGCTCTGCGCACTGTCCGGTGTAATGTCACAACAGTCCACGGGGAGAGGCTCTGAAGAGGACAGCGCAGGCCACACAGTCACAGCAAGGCAAGAGGCGACCCTCAGGCCTCTCGACTTCCCCCACTTTGCCCCAGTGCAGCTGCTGCCTCAGAGCTTCTCCTGGGGGGTGGGGGGTGGTTTGGGGGGAGGTTACACAGCTGGTGCTCAGAGAGGCAGGGTCTCCTTCTGGGACGGGCCCTGAGCTGGACTTGGACTAAAGCCAAGTG